>JAZHYW010063164.1:0-72589 GCA_037355805.1 Ixodes ricinus
GTACTTCGTTCCAGTTGCGTATTCACTGCCGCCGCTGTGCGTGCACTATGCGTACTCGCTCGCTAGCGACTGAAACGAGTGAACTCAGTTCGGTGCCGTACTCGTGGCTGTCGCCGTCACGTGCGGCTATCCCCGTACATCGTCGCTGAGGCCTAAATTGTCATCGAGGCTCCGTGGATGGAGGGAGCGGCGTTATTCTTGCTCACACCGCGCTGCCAGTGACGGCCGCAGTACCGGGGGCCCTCTCGCTTTCGCGCTGCGGGTCATTCCCAGACACGAAGCCTTGAGGCCCTCCGGCGCGGGCCGCGGCGCCCCGTTGTCGCGTGTGCTGGGCTGTACACGTCTGTTTTTGTTTCTTTTTCTCCCGCAGGCGCACGTAAAAGCCGAATTTGTAGCTGCGACACTAATTTACCACGCCAGCCGCAAGCAACCAACACCCCTAGGTTTCGTTCGCTTAACTCTCCGGCGAAAAATGATCGGAGCAGAGCTTCGATCTGGGGGTCGGCACGTCCAAGGCTTTCCAAAGTCCACTCGTCGAACTTCACGTTCACCCACACCTTCTCCAATTTCCGATCCGTTGGAAACTTATGAAAAAGCACCTCCGGGTTGCGCAGCGGTTGTTTGAGCAGCCCACAGCGCTACAAGTTGTACTCGGCATCTTCCAAGAACAGCTGGGCAGTCTTTGGCGCACCGAGTTGCTCGCTAAAACGAGTCTTGAAGTCCTCACAAGCAAATAAACAAAGGCTATACCGAAGCTACACGGGCTACAGATAAAAGCAACGACTAAACACGCAATCACAAGCCGAAGTCGCGGTGGTAGCGGCGCAAAGAAGCGCGAAGCGCGCGCTTGAACGGGTGCGCCCGATCCGGACCGGAGGGAAAAAAAGAGAACGATAGTGACGTCACCATGTCGTAGCTGATCGGCAACCAATGACCGCCCGCTCGCAGCGGGTCCATTACTGACGTCGCCGGACCCCATAATTTTTGGCTGGGGTCGCTGTGTCACTACAACGTACAGTAATTTATTTCATTTTGAGTTTGGCCGGGTTGCCCTTTAGCTGGAATGAAGCACCGCCTTCCGGCGAGCTCTCGCTTCTGGTCACTACCGTTTGCGCGACGCCTGCGGGTTCACGCTTGTGTTAGCAAGGGCAGAAAGCTCGCGCTAAAGCGGGCTTTCTATACTGTTTTTGTGATGTACCGCAGGAGAAGGCTACTGGCACGACTCCTTGCTCTGGGGCATCTCGATAGCTACGGCTCTCGTGCGTTCAGAGCAGCTCCCAACGCCTGGCTGCGCTTACAACCTTTGTCTGCGGTACAACATAAGGTGAAACGGAGTATAGTCTCAATCAGAGCGGTTATGCTGAAGAGTTTGGACAGGTCCTGGCAACCCAAGAGCAGCGTAGTCGTAGCTTGGAGATGACTATGCTTGCGTCCGCCATTTTGTGGCTCTGGCCTCATAAGAACTCTATGCGATTTCTCTCGGGAATAAACGGGGGAACCAGAAGTAACGCCACTTTGTGTTATCGCGAAATCCGCTGGTTCTAGCCAGACTTAAAAAGTAATCCGTTGCAGTAACGGTCTGTAATCGTTACTTTCATCAATTTTTGTCATTGCCTCGTTGCATATTTGAAGCAATTTGTAGTGTAATTTCGTTACAAAAGACTGGTAATGGATTACTTTACTTACTCGTTACTTTTAAAAAAATATGAGCATAATACAGTAGCTTGAGCAATACAAGCAGAACATTCAGCGGCATGAAGAGAGCAAGTTCACCAAAATAGAAAACATCAGGAAGGGGAGGATAGCCACTACAAAACACGATTTTTGTTTGACCGGTTACTAGAACCACTAGGAAACCAGGCAAGACATGTACAAATATACAAAGACAAAGATCCGTGAATAATGCCGAGTAGACTCTCGTCGCCTTCCATGTGTTTTGTTCCCCTCCCGACGAGCGCTTCGTGCTTATTTGTTTTACAATCTTTACCACCATTCCACCCTTTCCAACTTCTTCGACGTCTCCCGCCACCTGCACGTACATCAAAACGCGGGTCCGTACCCCCTTGATTCGCAGCTTCACAACTCGCGTAAGAGACGATGTAGCCTCGCGCGAGGGAGTCGAATTCTCTTTGTCTTTGATACGCTATTGTATTCTAGCACGCTCTTGAGGCACTGCTGAAAAGCGTCCGACGCAGGAGCTAAGAGCATGGTCTCTGAGGATAAGGACAATACTTTTGGTTTACTTGTCTGGTAGGTCATCATCATCATCATCATTTATTTTCCTTGAGGGCCCCAGGGGCATTATACAAGGGAGTGAACACAATAAAAACATCAACAAAAATAGTTAATAAAAAACACACTGTAAGCTATACTTGTATTTCAGAAAGAAAGAGGTTAACGGCTGCAGCAAACTTGTTAGTGTCAGTCATGTTTACAATGAGGTCAGGTAATGAGTTCCAATCGTCAATAGCTGATGGTAGAGTCGACATTTTATAAGAGACAGATGACGAAGTAATTGAGCGCAGTTTACATGAGTGGTCAAAACGAGGGAAAATACGGTAGGGAGGTGATAGTAGAGAATCTTTTAGATGGTTGTTGTGGTAAAAGATTTTGTGAAGAAGAGTGAGACGTGACACCCTTCGACGGAAAGAAAGTAAGTCAAGGTTAGCTGATTTGCGTAATCCTGATATGCTAGTGTATGGGGAGTAGTCAGAGTAAATAAAACGAAGACCTCTGTTTTGAACGGATTCAAGGTTGTTAGTTAGATATGATTGCCATGGTGACCATATGGATGAAGCAAATTCAAGTTTAGATCTGACCAAGGTTGTATAAGCTAGTAGTTTTACTGAAGGTGTAGCTAGTCTAAGGTTACGGCGAAGAAATCCGAGAGTACGGTTAGCATCGGCAGTGACAGCATTTATGTGAGTAGTCCATGACAGATCAGAGGTCAGGTGAACGCCTAGGTATTTATATGAGGAACAGGTAGCTACTGGGATAGTGGAAAGGTGATAAGAAAAGGATGAAGCATGTGAACTGCGGGTGAATGATAGAGATTTACATTTATTAAAGTTTAAAGTCATTTGCCATTTGTGGCACCACTGAGTTATAAGTGCGAGGTCATTCTGCAAAATTTGATTATCGTGGTTTGAATTAATAGGTCTATAAATTACACAGTCGTCGGCGAACAGACGTATTGAAGAGGAGATGTTGAGGTAGAGATCATTAATGTATATTAAAAATAGAAGGGGGCCAAGAACAGTTCCCTGGGGGACGCCGGAGGTTACAGTGCAGGTGGTAGATTTGGTGTTGTTAATAGATGAGTACTGGGTGCGATTTGTGAGGAATTCGGAGATCCATTTGACGACTGAGGGATGGATATTAATATTTCTAAGTTTCAGTAAGAGACGTTGATGAGGGACCCTGTCAAATGCCTTGGAGAAATCAATAAATATGGCGTCAGTTTGCTTATTAGAATCAAAGTTTGAGTAAACGTCAGTAAGAAAAGCTGTTAGTTGCGTTTCGCATGAGTATGACTTGCGAAAGCCGTGCTGATGCTCGAAAAGAAGGTTGTGGGAGTCTAGAAAATTTATTATGTTAGAATAGAGTATATGCTCTAAGAGTTTAGACGACACACTGGTGAGCGAGATGGGGCGATAGTTGTTGATTAGTTGGCGATCACCTGCTTTGTGAACGGGGATGACGTTAGCGATTTTCCAATCGCATGGAATTTCAGAAAGTTGAAGAGACTGCGAGAAAATGTCGCAGAGGAAAGTTGCTAGAGACGTGTTTGGTATTTATTAATATTTTCGAGTTTATTTGGTCGTCGCCAGAGCTAGAAGACACCTTCAGCTGATCAATGGCCTTTCAGTACAACCGGGGAGTGGTCGATCATGATAGGATTCATAGGAGGATGAAGGGGTTGGCACAGGTTGGGCATACTTGACCAGTGTTCATTGGTAAGGTGAGCTAAAAAGTTGTTAGTTTCAATTCTAGAGGAGTGCTGACGGGAGAGAGGAAAACGCGTAAAAATGCGATCCTCTATTGTTTTGTGAGACCGATGGCCGCCGCTATCTCGCTCTCTATGCCTCCCTCCTCTGGCCTCCACGAATATTGAGTAGGGTAGTGTTGCGCCGGACCGGCGATCGGGGCGCGCCGTCGATTAGGCGCGTCTTTCCGGCGCCCCAGGTCGACGAAAGGGCGGTTGGTCCCCGACGCCGTTTCATCTAGCAACACCTGGTCCCAAGGTCACCCTCCTGCTGGCGACCGAACCCAACCCACGCTTGAAGCTGCTGATCCTCGTCACAGCGACGCCCGGCCGCACCGAGACAACGGGCCGCGCGAGCTGCGTTTCCGGAGACTGACGGGTTGGTTCCTCTCGAGTCAGACGGCGCCAGAGGGATTACGTGGCAACCTGTTCGGCCAGCGCGCCTTCGTCGCCTCTGGCCAGCTGGACAATGAAGGCCCTGAAAGCAGGTGTCCTTCCCCTCTGCCCGACCGGGGGAATTTCTGCTAATCCTGGCCGCTGGCTCGACGGTGCTTTGTTGACTCGAAGGCAAGGTCACAGGATTGCCCTCTGGGTCTACGGCGACAGCTCGGCGGACAACGAGACCCAGTGGTGACCTCTGTGTGTGAGTGTGGGGCGTCCCTCGTGTATGTGCTCGTGTGAGACGTGCAGGGCGGGGCCCGATGATGTCACGGATTTCGACGCTGCATGGATTGGCTGCGACGAAAATCCGAACCCTATATAAGCAGCAACGGAGCGCGACTGCGTCGTGCTCTCTCTGTTTGTACATATGCTGTAATTATGTAATTAAACAGTTTTAGAGAGTTACCACCGGCTCTCCTGCGTTCCTGACTTGCACCCTGCCCCGGTCCCTGGCTCCCTGTCGTGCTTTGTTGCCTCGGACACCGCTCGGTCTCGAAAGTAGTGAGAACCGACGAACAATCGATAACCCGTAACCGCCACTTTTTTCTGACTGGTCGAGTTTTCGGTTATGGAGTGTTTGTCGTCATAATTCAGGGCATTGAGGAGGACAGGAAACCTAGAGTTTCAATGCATAATTTGCTTGCCAAAAAAAACACACATTGTCATCAGCAAGAACGACAAACTCTAACCTACGGAAACTCATCAAGGTAAGCTGAGACACCGGCATTCTGTATTAATATGGCTATACATTGTAATGTCAGAACCAAGTTTTTTTTTTTTCTTGTGAATAACAGGCAAAACACCCGAGTCAAAGGGGAGCTTTCGTAGATCGCTTATTTAGCTCCAAATCTCGTAGCGAAGAGTAGACACTGCTACTGAGCATGCGCACCCGCTAAATATGGTAATTAGCACAATACAAAAGTTACGTATATGTAACGATACGTTCCATGTTTAAACGTTAACAGGAACAACGAGTTTCTTTCTCGCAGATGGAACTTGTAACGGAAACGCGTTCCGGAAATTCGAGAGAAGGAACGAGAAACTGAGCTCTCGTTGCCCTTTCGAGGAACGTGCACACCACTGGTTCGCTGGAAGTGTGCCGGAACTAACGCGAACTCCACTCAGGCGGCTCCAAAAGGCAAGAACAAATTCACGAGCACTAATCTTGGGCTTCCAAACACTCCATGCTACACGCAGGAAGCCCCTCACTCTGCTCGGAGAAGCTTTATTCTAATCTCAGGCCCGAGCTTGCAGTAGAGTCCGCATCGGAACCGCCAAGGCAAGCTAAGCCTACCCGGATGCCGGTGACAGAGGCGATTTTGCGAGGACAAGCCCTTTTGACGAAACCTCGCAAATTGTGTCAACGAAACGTGCGTGGGAACCTTTCGAGTTTCACTGTGATCATTTAAATCATACTTTTTTTCTAAAAATAAAATCCCACTTTTTTATCCTTTGTTATTTAATGCTTTTCATGCGCATTTATTTTGTATTTAACTAAAATGATTACCCAAACAAAGAAAATATATATCAAACTGAACACGAGCGAAATGCGGTACCTGAGCAAATCTGAAAATAGCTTTGCTTCTACCTTAATCCACTACATTCGCTCTGTTCTCTTGCATCGTATGCAAGCAAATTGAAAATGCGAAGGAAGGAACAAACACACACGTAGCATGCGTCCTGCACAAAAGCACACAGACCGGCAGAGAAAAAAATTACACCATCTTCCCGAGAGGGTAGCCATGAGGTGATGCGGAGCCTCGTGTTGTTTCCGAGAAAAGAGTCAGTTGCGTGCTGACGTCGAGAGATTGGCGCCACCGACTGCCCCTAGCTTTACCCCCTACCAACGTTACTAGAACCACTCAGTTGGGAAACTGCCATAGAGACTGCTCTGAAAAAGTGGCACCGATCCGTCCACGAGAACCGAGCTAATGACGATCCCAACGCCGCCATTTCTCCCGCAGCGGCCAGTCTAAGAACTGCACGTGACTTCTTTTTGATTGTAATCGGCCATTTTGAGGCCAGAACAGATACTGTGGAAAGGGCTTCGAGGTACCACCCCGCATCTCCCAGGCGGACGTGCCGCAGATTTCTATTAGGTTAATATGCGCCTAGCTCGGGACGCGCTACCTGAAATCCCCGCTGAGGCATGGTTGTATAAAAACAATATTAATTGTACTGCCAAACTTGCAAACTAAAAATTTTAGAAAACAACACGCGCCCCTTGTTTTGTACTAATCTCCAATGAACGTTACTACAAAAAGAGTTTTTTTCGTTGGTTTTTATGCAAAAACATGCTTTCTAAAAGCTCAAGGCGGCTACAGTTAAGACAAATGATACAGAGTGGCGCTGTTGTCGCATTTAGCTCGGTCTCGGTGGACGCCAGCGGCCCAGGTTTCAACGGTGAGTTTCCCAACTGAGAGTTCTAGTAACGTAGTGCCCCCTACCAACAGTGTTGCCAGATGGTCCCACCAAAAACCGCCAAACGACTGGGAGGTATAGCCCAAATATAGCCAAAGCCGTAAACAAAATATAGCCCAAAATAGCCAAGACTATAAAAACAGTGATTTTTAAGCCCACACTCATACAATACACGTTACAATCTCTGTTTTAACTTTCAACCCTCAAATGCACCACCTTTTGTGTACATTATGTTACTTGTGAATTTAAATAAAAAAGCTTCGGAAAGATGAAAATTTTTACAAAACTGGCCCTTCCTTCGTAGGTTTTCAGAAGTGCAAAACACACAAAGACAGCTTTATTGTGAAGCCCGTGAGATATGATCAAACAGTAAAAGAACAAAATACAGAAGCTGAACAGTCAGAACACTGGGTGTTTCAAATCAGAACCCCAATATTTCAGGTCCTTACCAATATCCCACCCGTCTCTTTTTTTTTATTGAGAATATTAGTGACAATTATTTATGTTCACGCTATTTCTCATTGTGTTGTCGTTTCTTGGGGTGGGCAACGACTGGAAGGTAGTCAAGTGTTTAGCGGTGAAACTGCAGACTTCTCATTTTTACAAACCTGGATGCCTAAGGATTCTCACAATGGGCACCAAAGCAGCATTTGGAGAGTTCAGCCTACGTCCGGGCAGAGCCATATGGGTCCGGGTTGAAGGCGCGCTACCGGGCCTGCGGTAATAGTGCAATCTGTTTGGTTTGCTCCACTGCGTTGTAGGGAGGCCGCTTGAACTCTGCAAGCGTTGCTTCACTGCGCATTGTGAAAACCCCGAAGTTTGTAGAAGTTTGAAGCCTTTCTCCTTCCTCTCTCTCCTCTCGACTAGCCAAAAGAGAAACAATTTTTTTTTTCGATACTGATTGAAAGTTTGGAAATTAACTAGCCGAACCTCAAAGTTCGGCGTCGAACCTGAGGTTCGACAAAAGTTCGCCGCATTCTTAGAAATAGCCCAAAATAGCCACATAGCCAAGCACAAAATTTTGACGCCAACCAGAAAAAAATGTAGCCCAATTTTGGCTATATATGGCCCAATCTTGGCAACACCTGCTCTGCCAACGTTACTAGAACCACTCAGTTGGGAAACTGCCATAGAGACTGCTCTGAAAAAGTGGCACCGATCCGTCCACGAGAACCGAGCTAATGGCGATCCCAACGCCGCCACTTCTCCCGCAGCGGCCAGTCCAGGAACTGCACGTGACTTCCATTTTCGTTGTAATCGGCCATTTTGGGGCCAGAACAGATACTGTGGAAAGGGCTTCGAGGTACCGCCCCCGACTCCCAAGCGGACGCGCCGCGGTTTACTACCGTGGTTAATATGCGCCTAACTCAGGACGCGCTACCTGAAATCCCCGCTGAGGCAGGGTTGTATAAAAACAATATTAATTATACTGCAAAACCTTGCGAACTAAAGATTTTAGAAAAACAACACGCGCCCCCCATTTTGTACTAAACTCCAATAAAAGTTACTACAAAAAGAGTTTTTCCGTTAGTTTTTACGCAAAAACATGCTTTCTAAAAGCTCAAGGCGACCACAGTTAAGACAAATGATACAGAGTGGCGCTGTTGTCGCATTTAGCTCGGTCTCGGTGGACGCCAGCGGCCCAGGTTTCAACGGTGAGTTTCCCAACTGAGAGTTCTAGTAACGTTGCCCCCTACGCTATACTGCGTTTCAGCTTGGGTCCAGATTCGCAGAGCGATGCTACAGCGCAGCAAGGCTCCGGGCTTTCAGCGTCCCTGCCAAGCACGCACGCGCTCGTGCAGTGCAAACACTTGTCCAGGGCCACGCCTTCGTCGCGGCTCGCGGCAGAGAAACTTGGAACGCTCGCCGTTTATTCTTTTTTCACACTTGAAGGAGAGGAGACTCAGAGGAGGAGATTGCGCGTGTGCGCGCGGTGTGAGGAGAAGCGAACGCACGCGCAGTGCACGCAGCTGGTAGAGAGAGCGAGCGGAGAGAGTAACGCGCAGCTGTTGGAGAGAGGGAAGGAGGAGAGTTGCGCGTGCGTAGTGCGAGTGCGGACTACGACGCCAAGCCAGCCGCGGGACATAGGCCCGAGCAAGAGATGCTCCGCATCTAAAAGAAAGAGAGAGAAAGAAAGAGGAAAAGATAGACAGTAACAAAAAATCTGCCTTAGTTATATATCAAAGGTAGATATTGCATTAATTGGCTAATATAATCGTTGTGCGACGGGGATAAGCTGAGTTTAACCCCGTCCCAATAATCGTTGCGTCTTACACGGGCTTGCTGCTTCTCTTTTGAGACCATACCACCACGACCTTTTGAGACCATACTCAGACAAGTCCCCTTCTAGGCGACCTGTAGCCGCTGAACATGTCCGCCAGTTGCGGGAACCGAGCCGGACCTCTCTGAGACTGGCAAAGCGCTCTACCAACTGAGCTAACCTAGAAGCAGCGTCAGTACAGCAAACGAATGTGGACAGTTTCTACCACTGTTGATAGTCATTGCCATAAGGGTAAGATCAGACGTTTATTTAGTAAGTATCATCCACTGAGCGTCTGGGTATCCGTGGAACTAACTGGGGATCTGTGGGCCAGCGTTTTGCCTCAGAGCCACCGAGATTTTTCTTATATATTATTTCTCGGGTTAAAAGCCACCGAGACGGCTATGAAACAAAATATAGTGGCACCATTCCAAGCCGTAGTGTGATTGCGAAAATAACTTCTGCAATTGATAAAAAAACAATTGAATTGACAAACATTGTGGAATTGCAACCGCCAGCTTCCCTTTCACGGAGATATGATAGAAACATTTAATGAAAGGAGGAAACGTTAGCCCAAGTTCGTCTCGGACTAACTACTCCATAGGGAAGGGAAGAGGGAGTACAGAAGTTTAGAGCAAGAGGAAAGCACGCACACACATCACACACATACACTCGCACACACTCAAAGTTGATCTGGAAGTCCAGTATCTTGGAGATATTTTTTTAATGTTTCACAGAAGCAGACGTTGCTGGCGCCAATTGTTACACTGGACTAGGAGTTTTGTTAGAGTAAGTTCTCGGGTCCAGTTGTTGAAGGTGTTTTATAATTTCTCTCTTTCAGTAGTGATGTTTCACGCATTACGCACAAGATATGCTCAATAGCTTTCTCTTTGCAGTTTGCACTGAGCTACAGTTTGATACTTGCCGGACAATGAAAGAGAATTGTAGCTATTTGTATAGGCCACTCCGAGTCTTAGTCTATGGTACAGGTATTTAGCTTTCTGGAAAGATTATCTGGAAGTATCATTCCTTGTACAGGGTCAACTAATTTACGTTGCTATTCCCGTGAATAGACAACGACCACGACTGTGTAATCATAGTTTCCACTATTATCTTTAGGGTGCATTTAATGGCATTTCTCCTTGTTCCTTGTTCTGGCGTATCGAATTCAACCTATAAGTCTAAAAGTGAAGAGTGGCGAAAGGCATGGCATTTCCCGACATGTAGAACGGCAAAGTCCAGGGGAGGTCAGAGCGAGAAACAAGAGCAAGAAGGATGCAACTTGGCAGCTGTAATCCTAAGCATAAACCAGAGACTAGGTTCCCTGATGGAATTAAAAGACACTGTCTTGGCGATTGAACTCTCGGTGAACACGATGTCGGCACAGTACGACGAAATCCTAAAGCACGCGCGTCAACATAACAGCGAGATAAAGGATTTAAGGAAAAGGGAAATTACTGCCTGAACACTCAACAACAAATCAAAGTTAAATTGTAGTAAGACCAAAACTATTCTGTTTAAACCTATTAATAAAAGGATAAACGATCCACTTTGTCTTAGAATCAATAAAGAACAAATTGAATTTGTAAACTGTATTAAAATACTGGGTGTGTTGTTTTCACAAGACATGAGCTGGAATGCTCATATAGATTATGTCCAAGCAAAGCTATCCAAGAGCGTTGGCCTAATGACAATGTTTAAAATAATACTTGCTACTCATATTAAATTAACTATTTATAAATCGCTAGTTTGTTCCCATTTAAATTACTGCAACCTTATTTGGGGCACAACAACCAAAACAAACCTGACAAAGTTGCACCTTTTACAAAAAAGGGCTTTACGTGCAAGATATTATGTGCCCTCTCTCCATTCCACTGCATCATTATTTAAGGCCCTAAAAGTAAAAACAATTCAGCAAATATATGCGTTCAAACTTTTAGCACCGTATCGTAGGGCTGTTCAGCAAAACAATGTTCATTACATTCACTTAGCTAACCTAAAACATCGCATCATCCTGCGCGATCTTAGGCAAAATCAGCCCTGGGTAATCCATCTATCCCGCACAAATTACCTTGGTCAGACGCTTCATTTTAATTTGTTCACCATACTAAACACTTTGTACAAAAAAAGTATAAATTTAGAGGCACTTTCACATAAAGGGTTAGTAAATTTGATTTTTTTCTCCATGGCTTTTTGAATACTGGCGTTGTTTTTATCCTGTGTGCTTTCTTTGTGTATTTGCTGACCGCTCTCGTGGTTTATTGTCGGGTATTGTGTTTGTTCTTTTTTGCCTAAAGTGCTCAGTGCTCATTACACCAAACGTTTGTATAAAATGTGGCTACATTTATATAATATTTAGTTGTTTTTGTGTATTTTTGTTTTTATTTACCTTTTTGCTGTTCCGAACCGCATGGGGGCTGGGACCTTCGTCAAGCTGCTACACAGCAGCTTTTTGGCCTAAGTCCCCTGTTTTGTCATGTAAGGAATGTGACAAATAAAACTTAATTTGATTTGAATTCGAATTTGAAGGAAAAGGGTGACAAGCCTTGAAAGCCGTGAGAAAGAAGTAAATGTGCAACAAATAGCACAAGACATGAACGCACTCGAGTGGCCATCGAGAAAGCTAAATTTCGAAATACATGGAATTCCGGTTACTGAGCATAAAAACCTCCACACTCAACTGAACCAATTGGCAGAAAAACTGGATGTGCCCACGCTCTCCGAGAAAGAGATTGTGGCCTTGCACCGATTGCCAACTCGACCAGATAAGATACCCGGCATCATTGTTCGCTTTTCACAACAGTCAACTTGTGATATGTGGTTCGATAAAAGGAAAAAACTGAACCGAAAGGGAAGGGATGGTTACATTCTTAAGAATATGACAAGGCAAACCGTGCCCTCCAAGGAATGGGAGAAGGATTATGACTACCGGCTACTCGCGGCACAAGAATGAAAAGATCTTCTTGAGTCAAAAAGAAGGCGACGCAGTTATTGTTATCAAGTGCGAGGCGGACCTGCAACGCCTGACCTGAGCAACTTTATGACTCTGTTTTCTTGTGGCCTTTCTTCAAAATGGCGGAACAAACCTATTTTGTTGCATCTGAACTAAATTCTTACCTAGGGAATGAGTATTTGGCTTCTTTTAAGTGCATTCATTTAAGTACTCGGTCCACCCGAAATAAAAGAGTTTAGCTTGGTTTGCTTTTTGATGAGTTTTCTTTTTTGTTCAATGTTATTATGTTGTCAGAGACGTGTCATACTGATGAATGTGATGGTTTTGAGTATAAGAGCTATTTTTCGAACTGGTCATCTGGTCGTGGAGGTGGCGTGTCGCTAATGGTTATGGAAAATGCTTCTGGCCAAATGCTAGAAGAATTATCATGTGTCAATGAAGACTTTGATGTGCTATCCCGGCTTACAGATCGTAACGTCAGTGTCGGTGTTTTACAAGTCACCGGCTAAATGTACTACGCCGTTTTTTGTTTTTTCTTTCTAGATACCTATTTCAGTTATGCTAATGAGAACAAATATAACATTATCATGGGGGTGATTTCCATATAAATATGCTTTCGGATAGCCCAACAAAATAAAAATGGATTTGCTGATTAACATCGATGGTTGTATTAATGTGGTCACGTCTCCTAATAGGATCACATCAGATTCAGCGACTTTGCTTGATTTGCTCATCACAAGTTATAACCTACCGTATATAAGGTCAGGAATAATCACTACTGACATAAGCGACCACCTAGGCGTCTTCATGTGTATAAAAAAACAGCTCGTTAAAGATAGTACAAATAAATGTGCATACTTTCAGAATATCACAATTTATAACCTTTCTACGTTTAGGCAGGGGGTGTCTTGCCTGGATTGGACTGAGGTGTATGAAAATGAGGATGCAGATGAAGCTTACAATGTGTTTTTAAATAAATTCCTGCAGCTATATAGGGCGTGCTTCCCATATAAATCAGTTAGGTTCTCATGCAATTTTACTAATTTTAAGTGCATTAAACTCTGAGCTGCTAGTGAACGTAGTAAATCTAATGACACTTTTCTTTCTCATATTGTACAACGCTATTCGTGAAAGTTCTAGGCAAACTTGAAAGCAGCAAAACCAACTGCAAAAAATTGCCTCCTTCATGACGTCGTAGGGCCTGGCTTGAGTGTGCCAGTGCGCTTAGAGGAGGACGTAGGGAGCGTCGTATCGACGTCTCACGGCTGGCGCAGGCACTTCGTGTTGACGGCTCGAGAGTGCGCCACTGAACCGTGTGTTGGATCGGCCGTATGAAGCGGGCGGCCAGGGCGATCTCGCATTGCATTTGCTGCGTCGATTAGCAAGACTCATCTTCGGGCATAACTACTTCAGTTGGCCCATCCAACGACAGCATTTTACACTTGGCGGTAAGTGACCAGTGACAGGACGGGAGCCATCGCTGGCGTACCGCCAAATGGCCTTTGTGCCTCCGGCACCTTTCTACGCTCGCCGTTGATCGGCGCCTCATGCACTAGCCCTTTCTAATATGCGCGCTTGTTCCGCTGCTTGGTGGCGGGTATGTCGACGGGTCAGTTCTTGTTGTCAATACTTTATAAACTGCATTTGTTTCTTTTCTGATCTAAAGATACCGAAGCAAAAACTACTTCATTACATATTTGAGACGTTTCGACGACATTATATTTTGTATCTCGACTAAAGTAAAAAACTTTGTATTAGCTCTGACCCAGTAGTATAGGCCAGGACCTAAGACGTCACATTTTGCGCGCTATTCATTTTCGCGATTATCGCTCTCGTCAGTGGAGAAGGTTTCGCATCGTCCGGTTAAAATCTGACGCACTGATATTTAGCGACTCTCTCCGTGCCCGCTAGCTCTGAACTCGGGGACGTGGAAACCGCAAAAAGGGTAGACGCTTAACATGATTGCAGGGGCCCTGTAAGCCATGGATTACTTCAGAGCTGCTAGTCAAGATAAATAAAACAAATATATTGTACAAAGCTTTCGTGAAAACGAAAGAGCCTGAAAGTCTTAAGGTCTTCAAGGTCTACCTTATTAAACTTACAAAAGAATTAAAGAGTGCCATAGAAAGATATTTTAACAACTCATTTCTGTCATCAGCACAGCGAACGTACATCACGTGGAAAAAGCCTAATAATGTTCTTAAACGTCCATCTGAAATAAAACAAATCGATAAAATCTGTGCAGATGGCACTGAACTAAAAGAGCGAGAGCTAGTAAACGCCTTTAATAATTATTTTGTGAACTTGCCAAGAAATAATCCAGGGGGAAACGCCTGTGCTTACATTGAAAATCCATATGAGTGTTCTATATTTCTTCAGCCAGTTGTGGAAGCCGAGGTGACGCTTGCGTTCTTAGCACTAAAAAATGTAAAAGTTGTGACGCTGACGACATGCAAATAGGGCCGATAAAATACGTGTTAGACATGATATCTCCCTGTTTTACGTATATTTTTAATTTGTGTTTGCAGGCCGAGGTTTTAGCGCAGAGAATGCAAATCGCAAGGGTAACGGTTTTGTACAAAACGGGTGACAAAAACGATTTGGGGAATTATAGGCCTATTTCAATTTTATTTGTTTTTTCAAAGTTTTTTGGGAAATTTCTGCTGTCCCGAATGGTAACGTTTGCGGACAAAAACAATATAATCACTCCGTCGCAATTCGGATTTTGTAAAAGCCGGTCTACAGAGCTGGCCCTTCTGGAGCAAAAGGAACACATTTTGCGTAGCTTTGAAGATAAAAAGATGACTCTTGGAATTTTGGTTGATTTTACAAAAGCCTTTGATTATTTAAACCATGACTTGCTGATACCAAAACTTGAAAGGTACGGATTTCGCGGACAAGCGTCAGCTATTATTTTATCACATCTTGCTCATCGTAAACAATATGTTCATATCAACGGGTACTCTTCAGATATCCAACCTTCATATCTGGCGTTCCACAAGTTAGTATTTTATGCCCTTTTTTGTTCAAGTTATATATTAATGACATCATGAACGTAGGTAAAAATACCAAATATGTCATCTATGCTGACGATACAAGTTTGTTTTCCACAAGTGTGTGCTGTGATGACCTAGCACATTAGGGCGAATCAAACTCTCCAGAACTTTAGTAACTGGAGCCACGCTAATGCCTTAAAAATCATCGTGAGCAAGATTAAGGCTATTTTGTTTCAAACCGAAGAATAAAAATGCAGCTATTACAAAAGATATCGTTTTGAATTCGAAAAAAGAGATGTTCTGACCAGTTTTAAGATTCTTGGAGTTGTTTTCACGCAACAAATGACTTGGGATGAACATATAACCCATATCTTGATAAAGCTTTCACGTGATTGGCATAATGTATCGTCACCACTTTATTTTGCCGAAAAATTCGAAATTGTTAATCTATAACTCGTTATTTCTTTCACATATACATTACTGTCACCTCGTCTGGAGAAATAGTACTACAATGGCAAATTTGAACAAGATAATTATGCTACAAAAAAGATACTGCGAATAATATGTAATGTTCCATATAATTACCCTAGCAGACCTCTGTTCACAAACTTAAATTTAATGCATATTCACAATATCTAGAAATATCGGTTATATGTCTAATTTATAGGTCTGAAATAAAAAAAAAACATGTTATCAATCTTATGGTGAATTCCACTCGTAGATCCGGAGCGCTTTCCAAAATCCGCGAGGGAGGCAAAATTCCGCTCCGTGGGACACGCTCCGAATCGACGAGCGGAAGATGAACTCGCCTTTTTGGAGCGACCCCTCCCCCGCTCCCCCTCGGCCGTTCAAAATGGCCGCTGCTCGAACTTGACGAGCCCCCCAACGCTTAGCCGACTGATCTTTCCGACGACCACCAGTGACAACTGTCACTGCTTAGCCGCAGAAATAACACACGACACAGGACAGGCAAAAATATCCACACCACGGAGCCCATGTCACAAATAACGAGGAAGACGTCCGCATTCGGCACCGTCACATACCTTTCGGCCGCCTCCAAGCGGCGGGGCACGCACAGCGATTGCCATCGGTGGGGTTCAAATTGCTGGTACGACTTTAATAAACACAGAGGTAAGAAACCATCACTGGCACGGTCGTTGCCTAATCTGTTCTTGCTTTATTGCACGGGGAAACGCCGGTGGCATGCAGCGTAAAAAAAGTAAACAATCAGTGGCGGCAAAATGAACAGGCCTAACCTTGCGTCTGCCTCCTTCCGATTTTCTGCCGTTCATTTTCTCGTTCTTCCTCTCACGATCACAGATGTCAGCGCTTCCGATTTGTCACGCTCCTGTCCCGGCTTTCAACGCGAGGTAGAAGCGTTCGAGCCGTCACAATCCCGCGTAAACAACCGACGCATCCGAGAAGACCCAGCTCGACCGACTCGACTCCGTCCCTTCGTCGACGGCGCGGCCAGCGCGGCTGGTCGCCGGCAACGCCTCGTCGCGCATGCGCCACCGTCTTGGGAGGGGAAATGACGTAGCGCGCTCTGTGGCGCTCTGTCAACTTCCGTGTAGATCTCTGAAATCCCGCAGATCAAGTTCGGCGGAGTTGGAGGCGCTCCACGGGGCGGTAGCTGCCAGAGATCTACGAGCGGAAGATGACCAAGTCGAGCCAGATCTGCGAGCGGAATATGCGCGCTCGAAATGGAGCGCTTTTGGAGCGCTCGAGATCCGCGAGCGGAATTCACCATTAGTGAACTAGCGTCCTTATCGCTGAAATTGACAACATATCACACTCGTAGCCTTCACAACTGGAAAGTCCTTAGTTGCAGAACAATCTATGGAGAGCAAATGCCATCCAACATGCTTCCGACCCTACTGAATTACCTTAATACTTATAATATTCATCCTTCAACATCAACAGTAAATATATCAGACATGTTTTTGTAGAGTAAATTTGCATAGCAATGACCAAGTAAATATTCCACTCAATGTCCTCATTTATAAGTTGCAGTTATATCCGTTGAGAATGAATTTAGTGAATGAGTATAGTATTACATAGTCGTGCTATACATCTAAGCACTTCAATGTGCACTTGCTGCTTTTATAGTAAACCGTCTGTTTAGTAGAGCTAATTTATCTGCCACATATGTTCTATATTGAATCACTACCTGTGTATTTTTTTTATTTCGTTTGTTTGTCTATAAAGTGATACATTTCTCTGTGACCTGCCTCTGTTGCCAGTTGGGGAGGGGGCTCAGAGTCAGGACTCGTCAAGCTGCACAAATGCAGCTTTTTTCGTCAGCTTCTCCATCATGTACATGTACTTCATGGAGAAATAAACATTATTATTATTATTATTATTATTATTATTATTATTATTTTTTATTATTATTAGTGAATGGAACTTTTATGCGTTTATGCAACTTGTGTCCGGTCTTGGCTGCTTTGTCTGCCTGCTCCTTTCCGCTGATTTTGTTGTGCCCTGGTATCCACTACAGGGTTATTTAATGTCCGATGCCTACGGCATTGCTATACACTTCTCCTATTTTTAGCTGAAGAATGTTGTTACTGCATGCTTTTCCAAATACTGTTAAGCTTTTGAGAGCAGCAAGGAAATCGGTTAAAATCACCCACTTCTGTATATTTCTGGTTTCTGAGATATATCTAATTGCTAATAGAATGCCATATAGTTCTGCTGTTGTAGATGCTGTTCGGTGGGGAAGGCGTGCGGTCTCAAGTGTATTATTCTGGGGAATTATAAAGGCAGAAGCCTATGACGTTTCAGTAGTCGATCCATCAGTGTAAACAAAGACGTGGTCGTGGTATACGCTAGATATATGATGCATAGTATGTTGAAATCGAACAGGTACCGCTGTGTTTTTGAGGACTTCCATGCCAGGTATTTGTGTATTTAGTTGCATAGATGGCATAAGCCAGAAAGGAGGGAGCGTCTCTCCACTGTGTTTGTGTCACACAAGATACTTGCTTGTGGAATTTCTTTAAATTTCTGTGCCTAGTCTTGAATTTCGTCTTTTTCCTTGTAATGTACCGCAGAGTGTTTCTTATGCTGTGTGATGTGGCGTAGATGTACTCGCAAAGATTCCTGTATTCTCATAATGTCAACAGATATGGTGCCCGTTTCAGCCAGCGTGCCACAGGTAGATGTTCCCCTTGGAAGCCCGAGACATACTTTAAGAGAACTCGTCTGGCCTGTTTGTAGTTTTTTTTATGGTTGTGTCACTGGCACCAAGAAGCATCGGTGCGCTGTATCTTAGAATACCGTCTACAAGGGAGCGCTGTAGGGAAAGCATAGCGGAGCACGAACATCCCCAAGCAGTGCCAGCTAGGCACCGTAATACACCAATGACAGCTTCAATTTTTTCCTGATTCGATTTACTTCGGGTGTCCAAGTGAGGTTGCGATCTATTGTGACCCCTAAATATTTGTAGGACTTTATGTATGGTAGAGGATGTCCAGCTAAGAGTATAGGGTAGCAGCGCATTGATTTTCTCGTGAAAGCCATGGCTGTTGTTTTCTCTGCTGACAAAGTGAGCCTTAGTTTTGATAATTGTTGGCTAACCAAATGCATAGCTTTCTGAAGTCGACGTGGTGGTACGTCACGCCGAGCGTTGCTAGACCACAAGCAAATATCGTCTGCGTAAATTGTAGCCATGACGTTTGCAGGAACAACGCCTGCTACCGACATTAACGCGAGATTGAAAAGAGTTGGACTAAGCACACCACCTTGAGGAACGCCTCTTGATATGTTGTATTTCTTTGTGCAGGTCTCATATGTTTTCATGAATATTGACCTATATTTTAGGTAGTTTGTTATCCAACGAAGCATTTTCCCTCTAATATCTATTTTTTTTTAAAGGCAAGGATGGCTTCATGTTCAGTACAATCAAAAGCTTGCTTGATGTCTAGGAAGACTGCGACTGTTATTTTATTTTCTGCGTGGCCCTCTTCGACGGAACTGACAAAGCCAACATGTTTAAGTGACGCCGAACATGACGCTGCGTCCTACGTGCTTCTCGGAGGTCGACAGTTTTGTTCGTTCATCTTAGTCTTCGTTCGGCTCTTCTTTTTATAGCACGTAAACTTTCATATTCTGCATCAGACATTGTCCTTTTTGTCGGCATATGAAAAGTGCGAGTTGAATTTTTCAAAGCTGAAGCAATAGTCGGGGCAATATCTCCATCCGCTGTTGCAGCTGTTATGGCATTTTTGTAACAAATTGAAATACTTCCCAATTTGTTTTACTTATCTTACGACGTGGTTTATGTGCTTCGAAGCCAGTTATAGATATTGTAATGGACAAATGATCACTTCCCCAGGTATCTGGAACTGGCTGCCAAGTGCATTTGTCTAATAGCTCCTTTAACTCAAATGTCAAGTCCAAGCAACTGCTTACGCTTGTTCCCCTGAAAAATGTGGGTGTGCCGTCATTAATGTAGACATGATCGACGTTAATGGTAACGTCAAGGAGTTCATGCCCTCTACGAGTGCTTCTCAAACTACCCCGAATCTCGTGATGAGCATTGAAATCTCCTAATGGAACGCACGGTTTCGGCACTGCTAGTAGGATATTTTCTAACAGCTGAATATCGAATGTCACGTTGGGAGGTATGTATGCAGATATAAACGTTATTGAGTTGGTACCAACTTTAACGGTTGAAGATACATATTCATTGTCATTATCTAAATCAGTGCCTTGTTCAACGTAAATTAAATCATTTTTGATTGTTACCAATGTTCTGCTGTTCCCTGAATGTTTTCTTGAGTAAAAAAATTTGATATCCTGAAATTCTAAAACTTGTCCCGAACTCCGTGTTCGGATATCGCTATAACAGGACAAGGATTATTTCTGAGTGGTGGAGAAGTCAGACGCTTTGGGCTGAAGGCCTCGTGCGTTCCAGTGCAAAACAGAAACTGTTGTTGTTAACAGAAATACTAGAATTATGGGAATGAGAAAGTCAAGAATTTGGATGAGGCCCTGTCATTGCAATGGCTGTTAGGAAGAACTGACTGAGAAAGTTGGTGGCTCTGGTGATTAGTGTTTTAAGGGTTATTTTCCAGTCAGACTGATCAGGTTCATTTGGCTTAGAAGTCTCTTTCTGTCCTTGGTTTCCATGTGTTGTTTTGTACTAGGGTAGGGGCAGACTTCTTACTTGAATGCGCGATCGTAGTGTAGACTGTCTTCAAAACGTCAGCATAATTATTTTTTTATTCGGCGGAATTAATTACATTAGGTGCTTGGATTGGTGGCTTAGAATTACTTTGGGATGCTATACTAAGAGGGGAAAATCTTAGAGAGACCTCACACATTTCTGCTCTTCACGATTTTTATCTTGTGTAGGTTTTGAATACTCGAGTCCCTTTTTGTGGTAGCTAACTACCGAGCATTGCTCTAGTTTCTTGCGTTCTTGTATCGTCTTGTCTGCGACCCTCTGGGGCGCCGGTTGAGAATGGCTTGCAGACGTGACTTCTAAATTAGCAGAGTGTAAGCGCATTCCATGAGCATCCTGAGGCTTTCGTTTCGGGCACTGAGGAAATAAAGTCTCGTGTTCCCCACCGCAGTTTGCAGTGAGCGGTACTTGCATCACAAGCTTCTAACAGGTGATCTTTTGAACATCGCGTACAAGCCTCTGAGCGCTTGCAAGCAGCGAGGACATGACCTAACTGTCCGCATTTGGTGCATTGTGCCTGCCTATGTGTAAAAGGAGTCAACCCTGTTCCTAACACACCCAACAAGCACATGACTGGGTAAAGTAGGAGAACCAAATGTTATACGTGCAGAACGTGACACTCCCACACGCCGTATTGGTCCTACATGTCGCGTTGCATTTGAGCTTCTCGCGAAGTTGTGACATTGTGATGACTGGGTCAGTGTCGTGAATAACCCCTACTGAGGTGTTTTCGTTGCGTGGTTCGTAGTTGTAGACAGAAATTCCAAGGATATTGGTCAATTTCAGTAGAGTCGCCGTGGTGTACAGATTGCGTGTGTCTACTGCGATGAGATTCGGCTTCTTGTTACCTTGATTTCGAGGACGCAGGAAGGTGCAATGTTATTGAAAAAATATGTCAATCTGAGGCTGTTCAATATTCCGATCTGCATTTTCAGGTCTTGTGGTGTGAAGATCGCAGTATGTCCGATGCAGGTGAGATCTGATGTGGTTGATGATGGTATTGTTACTTGAAGAATTTGTGCCTGGTCGAGGACGTTTCCGAGAGTCTACTGTGTTGTATGACTCGCAGCTCGAGATCACAGTACCCTTTCTGACGTCTCCTTCTAGTTGCATGTCTTCTGACTCAATGGTTATTTGATTTCTTGACATGCCTTGTTCCGTTAATATAGTTTCGAGCGCCTGGCTTGTGGATGGATTTCCTTGACCAAATGTGAGTTCCTGGTCAGTGGCATTGTCAGAGAGTTCTTCATGCGGGTTGGGTTGGATAGGCTCCGTAGCTCTCAAGTTTTGAGCAGCGCTCCAGGCGAGGAAATAGAATATTTGTGGATCGCGTTTCGAACGTTCGTCATTACGCTTCCTCACTACAGTTTTTTCGTACTCCGTTCCATGTATACGTGCCAGCCTAAGCTACAAGAGCGAACTCCAAGCCTTCAGTGTGTGTCAGTCAAGAACGCGCGCTCATGCAGTGCGAGCATCGTTCAGGGGAACGAGCTTTTGCAAGCTTCGGCTTCGCTATCGCGTAAAGTGAAACCTCTGCCTCGTTGAGTGAAACACTCGTGCTCGCGGAAGCTATGAAAGAGAGCAATACAAATATCAAAGCTAAAGGGACGTTTAATGGGACGCTGTAATCACAAGCTGCACTTTTTTTTTTCTTTTTTTCTTAGGCGTTTTGTTATCGCGCATTTACAGATGCTGAGATTTGCTTATATTTGAACATGGCACGTGCAAAATCGAACGTTACAGCGCCACGTAGATGGTGCAGCCAGCATAGCATGGTCGTGTCTTGAGGACGCGATCGCGCCCCCTGCCCCAGAGCAACCAGTCTTGTCCATGTCTAGCGTGAAGTCGCCGGTCGTGTTCTTAGTTCATTCTGATTCCAGCACCGGCGTCTGGTGCTGGCAGGAGGTAAAGGCGCGTAGCACTCAAATAGCGTCGAGTGTTAATCTAAGGAGTATGCGAAGCTATTGTAACAGGGCGATATCTGGAAAAATTGCAAGAGCTTTAAAAAAACAGCCTCATCCCAGCTCGTCGTCGTCGTTGTTTTTCCTTTCACGGTCAGAAAGCCAAAGTCAAATTAGTCGTTAGTTCCTTATACAGCACGAGGTTAGTCTGCCAGAACATGGCGACATTGTTAGCCACTGTAGAAAAGCAATTTAGCCAGTGCAGTACAACCGCTAGCCTGGGGTCTTTAACGTGCATCACGCAGTAGTAATACACGACCGCCCGCCGGTACGATGCTCATCCAGATCGAAACGGGCAGGGGTGGGGATTGAACCCACGATCCTCTGCAGCGCGAGCTTTCGCTCCACGTGCTCCGAGCTGGGGCCCTAATCTGGACACTTGGCGGAAAAGTTGGCGAGAAATTCGGCGGTTATGATTGGCCGGCGCCAAGGTAGGTGTGGCGTTGGCCAATCGCGGCCGCCAGATTTCTCGCCGCCGTTTTCGCCTTAAGCGTCCAGCGTGCGCTAGCCCACTCTCAGCCACCGATGTTGGGCATACCGATGCACAGTGAAGCGCGCGTAAAAGCAGCTGTGGTCCACTCGCAGCCTCGCGCTTGTTGTTATATGTCTGGCTCGCTCACTGCAAGCGTCCAGGCATCCGACATCCACACATCTGGTGACATTGCTATCTCTCACGTGGCGTTCCAAGCGGCACATGACGGCAAATCCAAATCAAGCTATTCTTGAACATGTGTCGCCATCTGTATTTGATATTAGAAAACGGCAACTTGCCCTAACGGAATGGGAAACGTTTGGGATTGAATGCTGTACTTCATGTGTAATCTATCGATATGCAGGTTCCGAAAAATGTATTGTCAAAAGATGCTTCATAATTTAATGTATCGTTATTTTCGTTAGTTGACGTGATTTCGTTTTTACAGCACGAGGAAATAAACTTTATTTTAAACTTTATTTTTATTTACAAATATGCATTTTTTGTACAGTTAATTACTTACTTTTTAAATTCACTACATCCAACAGACCGTTCACGTAAATTGGAGTTTTGTGTCTGTCCTACGTCCCTTCTTTTCCCCGGCTCCAGGGTTACCATGTCAGTATCGTAGATATTGGGACGTTATAACTTATAAGTCGAGAAAAAAAAACTGTTCAATATCAAAAACTGTGGTCTATTAGAAGATAAATAATAAACTAACAACTAAAAATAAACGTAATATCGAAACATTAAAGTATAGCTAAAGAGACATTTATTTAATTTAACATTAACTTTATGAGTGTAGAATACATAGAGAGGAGCCGACTACTTACCCAGTATGAATGACCAGAGGGAGATCAAATAGACAAGGTAGAAGCTGCGGCGGTTGCAGCGAACATCCCTGTAGTCGTTAGAATTGAGGTTCTCCAGAAAGCAGGTGCCGATGTACCGGTGGAAGCGGGCGATCTTGCGGAAGCCCGCGTAGAAGGGATGGCAGCTGTTCTGCACAAAGTGGCCCTTGAAGGCCAGGGACATCGGCACCAGGCTCTTGGCGGGAACAGGATACACTTTTCTTTTCTCCCAGAACATCGCGACGGACTCTGTCTGCGAGGAAGTGAAGAGCGTAATTATACTTCAAACCCTGAGTCGGGTTTAGGATTGCGCAACAAACCCCTCCCACAAAGCTCTCTACTCGCCACAATTGGTAGTTTTCTCCTCTTCACACTGTACCAAATCAGTACCATCTTCTTATTTCTTGCTAAGCAGTTGGGGAAACCAGTCGCTGCAATATACGGAAGGAGCTCGGCAAAATGACGAAATTTATCCTATGTTTAAACCTAAAAGGAAAAAAAGGTGCGATTACTTAATTGCCTCCTCTTCAGCGTTCGCTCTGCTAAAGAGCAGAAATTGGAAGGCTTTGTGCGAGGAGCTCGCCCTGCTACTCTTCAGCTACAACAGACTATAACTGAAAACCGAGACTCTGTTTGTGGTGTTGTTTTTACAGCGGAGCTGTTAAGGGCTAGTTGCCCAGTTTCGTGTCCGTGGACAAATAAACCTCGACACAGCCCTCTGGACAGCTACCGCCATCTATCAGTGACGGCGGCACATAGCGCAGATCCGCTGCTCTTCCTCCTTCACCAGAGTGGAAAGGCTGAAAGTTTTTTTTTGTTTTGTTTGAGAGTTCTAAGTATGTTCTCTAAATAGATCATTTGCGTTTTTTTTTTTCCACTTCTCGCAACGCAATTATATAACTCTGTATTGATGCTAGCATATTGTTCTACGCCCTGCCTGAAAAACTGGTTCGCGGCAGCAAAATGGATTTTATTTTTATTCTACTTTTTATGTGTTTTTTTTTTATTTATTCACTCGTTGCCTGTGTGCGCCTTTTACTTCCAAATTTAGGGAACAACAATCGATGTTTTATTTCTCGCTGCATTTTTGGCCGCAGTTTCAAAGCATACGGGAATTCATGGGATTCCAAGTGACGTTAGTGACGTTACATGGTGCGCTGAGCCACGGGCAGAAGAAACACACATCATGTTGCTTAGGATATACTGTCTCAATACAAATAGAGTTGCTTGGACAATAAACTGCCCTTCGAAAACAGAGAACGAAGACAGCTGTTCCGCCGAAGGAAAACATTCTTTTACTTTTCATTTTTATATATATAATAGTCCGCATTACACACGGCTGTCCTTCACTGTCGCATATCGCTAAAGATGATGCCATAAATATAAAACATAAACTCTACAACATTAAAAACTAGCAGCAAAAGTTTAGACAGTTCAAAACATTAGTCAGTGCTCCCTCACCTTGCAACCGGTGAACGTTTCCCCTCGGCGAGTATCCAGAGCAGAGTGTACGTTGTTCCAGCGACGCAGGTTTCACGGATTCCTTCGGTGATGGTCGATGAAGGAACTAAGGACACGCCACCTGGATATCATCGTCTGTCATTCGGACTACTCGATATTCAATTCTTGTACCAGCCAAGGTGAAGAAACAAAAATTGCGCATCCTAAAGCGCTTTTTCTACGAGATCAATTAAGCATTAAACACACACAAAAAAAGCCGGTGCTCGCAGGAAACCTTCTTTGGGACGCAGTTTCAGCAGTCACGCCTTCCCTGGGGCAGGCACAATGCTTCCTTCAAGAAAAAGAAATGGCAAACACTGTTGTCCTTTGTGAATCGAAACACCTCCTCCTTTCTTCTATAGAAATGTCAGGGGTCGGCTTTTCTGTTGTTGTTGTTTTCAGGACGACGCGACAAGTATTGATTATGTATTGACTCGCGGAGCAACTATGTCTGGAGTTTCAGTCTAGATTATAAAGTATTAGTACTAACCAAAACACGCCCGAAAATGTGCAGAGCGCCACATAGTTGGTGCGGAGAGGCAGAACGTTTCTTAATACAATATATTAAAATAAAATGCTCAGGGTGGAGATTTTGGAAGGACGACCAGCACCGACTACTCCAACTTATCTCACAGAATTACGAGTAATATAGTTATAAATAAAATAACAGAATATACTTACATATACCCGAGACACTAGTCATTCGCATTAGTACATTGCTCCAAGACCTAACGCCACTCCCCAAACTCCGGCAACTGGAGGGCAAGCCGCCACCCCGGATCTCGCACCTCTTCTAGCCGTTCTCTTCGTGGAATATTCTCAACTTCGGGTATACGTATACAATCAGTGGAGGTGATCGCGCCAGGTGATCGTCTGGCCGACAGCGACAAAAAACGTGCCACTTCCCAGTCGAAAACGGGTCGCAGAACGACGGCAGCGGACCAGGAGAGCCCTACATGGGAAAGTTAAGGCAGGTTCACACACATGCACCCGCTTAAGATCGAGTCCTTTAAAACCTTTCTAAAACTTTTACGACGAGAAAATACCCTGGCACGCTTGCGCCATCTATGCGGTGACCCTGGAACTGCATTTTACTAGAGCGAAGGTTTTGCGGTATTTGCAAGATCAAATTCGCTTAAATGGGTCCTCTATAAAACATTAAGTTTGCAACCTCCATCTGGGATCCCGGTCACAATATCCTCGTCGCTGCTTTGGAATCCATTGAAAATAGATGAACCCGTTTCATTCTATCGAACTATCGCCGCACCGCCAGTGTCTCGTCAATGAAAAACAGTTTATCTTTACCATCTCTTTCACTTCTCCGTTAAATTTCACGCTCATGACTCTGCCATAAAGTTTTTTTGTTTGTTTTTTTCATAATCTAATATTACGCGACCATTTCATAACTCCCCCTTTTACATATCCTCTCGTGTTGATCACGAGCACAAAGTTGGAGTCCCAAGCTCATTAACCAATACATTTAATTCATCGTTTCTACCACGCACAGCTGAAGAATGGAACCACCTTTCCAGTTTGATTCTTGCCATAACCATAGGCGTAGACTTCTGGGGGCATCGGGGCTCGTGCCCCCCCCCCCTTGGTGAGATCCGGGAAGGGGGGGGGCAGGCAGAGCCGCTCACCCCCCCCCCCGGGCCCGGGCCATGATCCTTACCGAGACGTGGTTTACGTGCTATGTAACGAGCTTCTAGTAGTGGCATGTAAACAAAATAACGCCCACGTTGCCTTTATTGACAAGATACATGGGAAATGGAATCCCAGCGTGCTTTCGTTAGCTTCAATCTCCAGATCTGGCGAAAAGGTACCGCGCAGCACCCCCCCCCCCCCCCCCGGCCCCTGGAGAACTTCTCAACCTGCCCCCCCCCCCCCCCCCCCCCTGGGAAAATGGAAAGTCTACGCCGCTGGCCATAACTGACTCTAAACTTTTTCGAAGTGCCATTACTAACCATTTTTGCGCTGACTTCTAACCTGTTTGTTTCCCTTAGTATGATGTGCATGCTGTATTGTTGTTTTGTTACATTTTCCTTTCCTTTTATGCGCTCTCCCCCTCTGTAATGCCTGCGGGCCCTGAGGGTACAATAAAAAATAAATGTACGTACTACTTATGAGAGATGTTCGTTTATAACATTCCCAAATGCTTTTCAAGCCAAGATAGAAAGAATGATGCGCAAAAGAAGTAGGAAATACACGGGACCGCCAATTCTTCCCCTGCTACCCGGCTTGGAACGAAGTATGGTGCATTTTCTACGAGCGACGAGCCTCCAACTAAGAAAGAATGAGTTAGCAACCATTCAGGCGGACAGGTTGAGGCCAGAAATGTAAGACCACACAAGTCTACGTTTGAACAGATCGTTCAAGACCGATATCGCCCCCATCAACTTCTGCCGGAATACTTGGGCAGCCGTCTTCTCATCGAGGCCCGTAGCGGTGCCTTGCGTACCTACAGAAGCTGATACGACTTCAAGGTGTCGGACACGCTCTGCAGTGCATGTGCAGATGCGGAGGAGACACTATCGCATGTGCTGCTTCAGTGTCCGGCACCTTCACCTACACCAGGCGTCGGCACCAGTATGAACAAGTGCTTGGGTTTACGGAAGAGCTGGAGCTGCATCACGTGCTCGAAACGGAGGCTTGAGGATTGGTGGACAATCCACAAGTGTTATCAGGGATAAAACATACTTCACTTCTGCAAAGCTTTTTTTTTTTTATGGCCTGCTTATTTGATAGGTTTTAGATTTGAGAGATTGCGTCGCACAAATACATACATACATACATACATACATACATACATACATACGTACATACGTACGTACGTACGTACGTACATGCGTGCGTACGTGCATGCATGCGTGCGTGCGTGCGTGCGTGCGTGCGTGCGTGAGTGAGTGAGTGAGTGGTGGTGGTGGTGGTGGTGGTGGTGGTGGTGAGTGAGTGCGTGAGTGCGTGCGTGCGTGAGTGCGTGGTGAGTGAGTGCGTGCGTGCGTGAGTGCGTGCGTGAGTGCGTGCGTGAGTGGTGGTGGTGGTGAGTGAGTGAGTGCGTGAGTGGTGAGTGGTAGTGAGTGCGTGCGTGCGTGAGTGCGTGCGTGAGTGCGTGCGTGAGTGAGTGAGTGCGTGAGTGAGTGAGTGGTGGTGAGTGAGTGAGTGGTGGTGAGTGAGTGAGTGAGTGAGTGAGTGAGTGGTGGTGGTGGTGGTGGTGGTGGTGGTGGTGGTGGTGGTGGTGAGTGAGTGAGTGGTGGTGAGTGAGTGGTGGTGGTGGTGAGTGAGTGGTGGTGGTGGTGGTGGTGGTGGTGGTGGTGGTGGTGGTGAGTGAGTGGTGGTAGTGGTGGTGAGTGGTGAGTGAGTGGTGGTGAGTGGGTGGTGGTGAGTGAGTGAGTGGTGAGTGAGTGAGTGGTGAGTGAGTGAGTGGTGAGTGGTGAGTGAGTGGTGAGTGAGTGAGTGGTGGTGGTGGTGGTGGTGGTGAGTGAGTGAGTGGGTGGTGGTGGTGGTGAGTGAGTGAGTGAGTGAGTGAGTGGTGAGTGGTGAGTGAGTGAGTGAGTGGTGGTGAGTGAGTGGTGGTGGTGAGTGAGTGAGTGAGTGAGTGAGTGAGTGAGTGGTGAGTGAGTGGTGGTGGTGAGTGAGTGAGTGAGTGGTGGTGGTGGTGAGTGGTGAGTGAGTGAGTGAGTGAGTGGTGGTGAGTGGTGAGTGGTGAGTGGTGGTGAGTGAGTGAGTGAGTGAGTGAGTGAGTGAGTGAGTGAGTGAGTGAGTGAGTGAGTGAGTGAGTGAGTGAGTGGTGAGTGAGTGAGTGGTGGTGTAGTGAGTGAGTGAGTGAGTGGTGGTGGTGAGTGAGTGAGTGAGTGGTGAGTGAGTGAGTGAGTGAGTGAGTGAGTGAGTGAGTGAGTGAGTGAGTGATGTACACTTATAACGATAATGAGAAAACCCGAAAATTCAATCGTTATAACAGATAATCGTTGTTTCTAGACTGGCCTCATGAAATGCCCAAAATAATACCCTATAGTAAAAAAAAGCAAAAAAACTGAGATTGGGGTTTGGAAAAAGAAAGGACGGACAAACACAAAGTGAAGCAAATTACTCAGGAAGGCATCATACTGATCACATCATACAATATCAACTTTATAATACACATTTTCTTTGTTTAGTAGTTTATATAAACAAGTGTTTGATATATCGGGCATAAAAGGCAGGAAATCGGCACTTGGTACGCGATTCTGATGCGCTACGTATCCAGTCGCTATGCGTTTGCCGCCCGCAGTCTTAGCAGATGTACGAAATCGACCAGTAACTGAATTGCGAGAAAAACTCTTTGAACGTAAATTGGAGACAGGCGATCATCGATGATGTCGTTGACGTCGTCGTAAATTCCCTCGTCGAAATCGTCGTCGCTCTGGCCACCTTCGTCAGCGGCGGCAGCGGCGATCAAGATCGTGGGGCCGCGACGTTGCCACGGTGCGACAAAGGACGAACTCATAAATTTGGACGAGGCTCGAGACGTTTTTAAACCTTGACTCGAATGTTTCAGTGTGTTTAGTTTCATCTCCATCGAAACTCCAGAACCTTGCGTTTTCACTGCGTGCATTTCGCTCGCGACATCTTTAAAGGGAGCTCCGGCGTCAATTTCAACGTTTTCAACTAAATATTCTTCCTAAAAGAACGCAAAACTGAGCCTCGAGCAGCAAATAAATTTCCCAAAAAACTTACGAAATAAGTTTTGATCGAAAACCAGAGACGCTCACTGGCACTTCAACGCACAACGACGCGTGGAAGAGGGAGCGTCGTCTGCTCTCGGATAGAACGTTTGACGTCACGAGCGCCCCTGCTCGTTGCCAGTAGACCGGCAGCCAGCGATTCGTGGGTGTACGCGTAAACCTCAAAATTTGTTTTCTCGAAAGAAAATTATTATTTTAATGAGATATTTTGTAGACGTACTCAGGGGTATTTATTTAGTCAGTGGTGAAAATTTTATCAAAATCGACAACCATCCATATTTCGAATTTAAGATGTGACGGCTGACGCCGATGATGATGATATCGGTCGGCTTCCGGCCGCGCACAGCGACAGCTCGCGGTGAATTTCGATCCACGTCCGTATGGCTCACGCGCGTGGCAAGTTGAGTGTCGTTCGTTCAGAGGCTATTTTAATTCAAAAAGCATGAATTGTCTATGGAGCGAGCCGTCATCATCAGCTGCCACGCCAAACGGCAAACAAATTTCTCTGTTCAAGTGAAGCCGAAATCTGATAAATAGGGCTCCCATGGTCTGGCGCGCGTCATAGTTTCAAGGAACGAGGCTCCCATTGACCGAGGCGCGTCAGTTTCAAGGAGAGCCACTCCATGGCGCTACTTGCCCGCGCCAGAGCGCGCCGGAAAAAGGAAGCGTTTGGCCCAGAGAGAGCCTGCTCGAGCATACTCCGGAGCGCGGCGCGGTCACTTCACGAAAACGCTCGCAAGAACGACATTCGTGCTTTCGCGTTCACAACTCGTAAGACGTTTTTAGGTGTACCTCGAGCCTTCTTAATGCAAAAGCATTAACTGTCCCATGGAGCGAGCCGACGTCATCAGCGTTGAAGCCGCGCAAAACGGCACCTTAAATCCTTTCTCCAAGTGAAGCCAGCTCCCAGCTATGAAACCACGCGAAAAGCCTAGCCAAACGGCACCTAGTTTCTCCGATCCCAAAGGAGCGGAGTAAAGCTAATGAATTTCGGCTTCGGTCCCATTGGCTGCGCGGGCGTCGACGAGGCCATTGGCCGCTGCACGTCAGTTTCAGCGACCGCCACCCCATGGCGCTGCGTGTCCGCGAGGCAGCGGCTCCACCGCTCCACGCCCAAGGTCAGCGCGCCGAGGCGCGCGCGCTCGACCGTCGACGCAAGTACGCCGCAGACGAAAGGAGGGGGCGGAAGAGCGGCGTGCATGCTTTCGCATTCACCACTCATAAGAAGTGCCTAGGTAGTACCTCGAGCCTTTAGTTTTAAGCTTCATCTTTCACTATTTTTTTATATGTTCCGATCAGCGCATTTGATGATTATTTTAGCCGATATGTTTAATATATTCAATCGCTATACGTGTTTTATTTGTACATAGACTGAACGCAAAAGCGCATGGTTCTCCAGAAAAGGATCGTTATAATCGGTACAGCGTTATATGTGGTATCGTTATAAGTCGGTTGCACTTATATACGTCATAAGAGATTTTAAGATGTTTCAAGGCACTCGGTCCTAAGAAGTCGCAAGTGTGTGGACGAATCTTTAGGCCCCTCAATAAGAAAGATAGCGACATCTTCTCACCTCTCCTCTGGGGCGTATACTTTTATCTTCGTATTTTGCTCTTTCGCAGTCGCGCGTCGAGAGTAGCGCCACCTGCTCCACTCCAAGATAGCAGGCGGCTTTTCTATACACCAACGGAGCGTTTCCAAACGCTTTGCCCACACCCGGTGTGGGCACTGCGCATGCGCAGAAACCAAATTCGTAAGGAGTGAAGCGTTTCCGCATCTGCAGTACCGATTGCAGCGCCGCCGCAGTGCCGTGACGTTAGTGAGTTGAGTTGGTCTATACTTGGTTTCAACTTGAGTCAGAGCGCAGTCAGACACGCGAACACATACACACCGACTAAAATCGCACTGTCACGACGTACTACTTACCTCCTGCGTTCAATAGACCGATCTCACTAAGCGTTCCACGCATGCGTGACGCCGCCATAACTGTAGTTCACAGGAGGCATGCGCCAGTTCGCGAGACAGCTCGTGTCTCTTCGTGCTCTGCTCGCGCAAACCCTCAGCAGGGTTATCGCACGTGCAGAAAGACTTGAGTTCCCACAATGCATGGAGGCAGCGGTGGCGTAACGAAACTGGCTGTGAGGCCGATCTATTGGGTGAGTCACAACACAACATGTGCTCAAAGACGATGAAGGCCATGACGTTGCGCTTTCGGCTTTACTTGATTGTCGACATGAACTTCTACGCGTCTGGTGCGCTCTGACAACATAGGTTACCCCGCAGTGGCGTAGCCACAAAATATTTTCGGGTGGTGTTTCAAGGTGCTGGTGCAACCAGACACACAATAAAAAAAAAATATATATATATATATATATATATATATATATAAAGGTAAAATTTCGGGGGTGTTCGGACACCTCAACACACCCCCCCCCCCCCCCCTGGCTACGCGCCTGCTCCCCGTGCACACTCTTTTATCTTCATTTTTTGCTCTTTCACCCTCGCGCATCGACGGTAGCGCCACTTGGATCGCTCAAGATAGCAGCCGGCATTTTTCAAAGGATGTCGTTACTTTTTCGTATAGAGGGGCTCTAAAAGAGAAAACACACAGGCGCCATCTGTCGGGTAGCCGTGGAACACTTTCAGTTTCCGTATATTTCCTATTTTATTTAGTGCATCGTTCTTTATTTCTTGGCACAAAATACTTGTCGATGGGAAAAAAAACAGCGCAAAAGACGGAAGACAAGTGGAATGAGTACTTGTTTAACTTGTCTTCCGTCTCTTGCGCTGTTTTTTTTTTGTTTTTTTTTCTTATTTCGACATGATCAATTAACTCGTCCAACTCCATGGCTTATCTCATAAATATTTTGACAATGTTATAAACGACCCTTTCTCATAGATAGTGCGTACATTTGATCTCGTAAATATGGTAAAACCTTCGCTACGGTAAAATGCAGTTCCAGGGTCGCCTCACAGATGACGCCAGCAGTATGTTCCCTAGAAGGCCTAATGTTATCTCGTCTTAAGAGATCAAAGAACTCGGTCGTAAGAAAACGCAGGGTGTGAACGAGCCTTCAGCCTTCGTGTCGTAGTTTCTTGCTTACGCAAGGTAGAACTATAGGTACAATCTTCAAGATGTACGCAAGACGATCGCCATTTTTGTTTTCCTCTTTGTACTCTTAGAATCATCAACCTTTAGGAATGTGTCATCCGATTATACCAATGACGTCAGAACTATACGAATATATAGGCGGCTCTTTATTGGGGGGCGCTATACACGGCGTCAACCTTTCTGTGCAGCGTTGTCAAGGCTCCCGTAGTTTTCGCAGTGCCGCAGCCCCGCACTGCTGCGCCAGCACGTGGTTTGGTCGTGCGCCACATTCGCACGCCTTCCCATGCGAAGTAGACGCCAGACGAGGCCGCGCACCCGCGCAAGGAGCTAGGACAGCGTGGGAGCGCGGCGGAAACTACGCTAGCCTCGACAACGCAGCACGAGACTGCAGCCGCCAACTATAAGCGGTGAGATGTTCGGTGCTCCCTTTCGAAGTAAATTGCGAAAGAAAGTTCGCGATAGCTGTGTCGCGCAGTGTAAGCTTTGATGTGCTAAGATTTCTGACGCCTAGGATGTTTCTTTTAGAAACAACGAAAGTTTACTACGAAAAAGGGAAGAGTAGTTTAAATCTATGCCTCTGAACTGCATTGCCCAAAGTCTATTTTTTCCCCGACTATACTTCGTTTCACTTAAAGTTCTGACGCAGCCGACTCTACGAGTTGATGGTACCAATCAAACAGCGTGAAAAGCGCAAGTCATCTTCCCTGTACATGATTGGTTAAGCCATGATAGAGCACGTACAGGCACTTGACAATCCCCATGACGTTGCGCTTTTGACGCTGTTTGATTGGTCCCATCGGTTCGTGTACCGTCGGCTGCGTCTTGACTTAAAGGCCGACGAACAACCAGAAGGGAAAACCCTCTCCCTCAATTCCTCCTTTTCCATGTGAGAAAGAGAGAGACCATCCTCCTTTCTGCGCGGAGTAGCTCGGAAACCCGGTCTTGTGGGGAGAGGGAAGGGGGCGAGAAATAATGGAGAGAAGGAAACTGGGAACCGGTTTTCTGCCCGGCAGAAGATGGTTGTGTAGGTCGGCCTTTAAGGTGAAAAGAAGCACACAGACGGGCAGGTGGTGGAGAGGGAGGTAAACCAGCCGATGCGTAATCTCTGTTCCGTGAGATTTCGTCGTTTCGACGTCACCGCGAGGTGGACGATTTGCTTGTTTCGGCGACGTAGTTTCCACCTGCCGGATTTCGAGCGCACTACTCCTAGGAGCCGTCGTGACTGGCCTTTGTGGGGCGATGAACTCGTCGTCTGCATTAGACTTTTCCTCCGTCGAATCAAAGTTACTGCGCGTCTCGATTTTCTAACCACGTTCTTATCAACACAGCCAAGTGTGTATTTACTTCCTAAAAAGAATACAGGAAGATCCATGGGTAGAATTTTGGGGAATGCATCAGCATGACCCTTAGGAAACGCCACACACGTCCCCCTTCGGGAATCGCTAACGCTGACACTTTTTCTTTTGTGTTTCGACTTTCTTTTGGCTTTCTTTTTTGTTTCCACTATTTTTTGCTGCCTCTTTTAGGCCTCGTTACGGGGATTAGTGTTAGCGTCGAAGCTCCTGGATATGGTAATCCATATCGCTCGTGAAAAAAACCACATCCATACCGCTCGTGGAAGGAACCGCGTCCCTATCACTCGTGGAGGGAACCACATCCATCGTTTTAGCTTCACACACACATCACAGCCCACGCACCGCAACTACGGAAACCCAGAGCGAAGAACATCCGGCGACGGCAGAGCAGAAACTGGGTACGCCCACATTCCACCGCGCCGCGGCACCGCCTCCTCTCTGGCTCCGTGTCTGCGACACTCGTTTGACGAAAAAGAAGACGCTCGTTTTGACAAAAACCCGGTGGTGTCTGTAAGTTTGTCAGCGCCGGGGAGAGAGGGACAGGTTGACGCGTGCTGACGTCAGGGCTTCGGACCATGGGGAGTATCGCCCGCGTCACCCTCTCCCTCTCTCCCCGGCGCTGACAAATGAAAGACACCGCCGGAGTTTCGTGAAATCGAGCGTTCTAATGATAACACATTAAAAAGTTACGAGGGAAGGCTATAAAAATGTGTGACGAAGTGGGACTCTTGCGTTCCCACACAAAATGTGTCTGGCCCACGTGAACCCCCCCCCCCCCCCCGTTGCTTGTTATCTGCCCGAGGCTCTCTAAAACAATGATTCGTGACACATCTCTTCAGATAAAACAAAAAGGTAAAGGAAAGACCCTATTACGTTATTTTCCTTTTCGTGGCTATTTCAATTCGCCGAATCAACCTCCGCTGGAAATGATGCTTCTCCTAACGCCCGCCTGCGTTGGGAAAAGCAGTCTTCCCAGGCGGAAGAACAAGTGTGCATCAACATAAAACATCAAATGAAACAATTCAAGTATTTTTAACACATATAATTAACAGTTCACGTGTCACAGCCAAGAACGACGAAACTCGGGAATATCATAAAAAAGAAACTGCTCACCTGGAGATGTCCGATTTGGCGAAGCAGTCAACTGGCGCGACCCCGCAGCTAAGCTCCTGTGGAGAGCCGAGCTTTACCACAGCCGTAATGGTTTTCAAGTTGGCGAGCTAGCAGGAGGTTGATCCTACAGCTGATGAGGTCGGACGAGCAACTAGGCCTCGAGTAGCGGTTGAGGTCTCGTTTTCAAGTAGGGACCGGTGGCTGTTTCCGCTGCCTCTCGAGCTTGGTTATATACATGGGCAACTATCAAAACGTGAAAAACAGGAGATGTCTTGTCCCGTGTACCGTGGAAGAAACAAATGAAAAGAAAAGAGCAACCAAGTCCCACTTTTGCCTCCGCGAACCCCTACCCCCAAACCTGGGTAGGAGTTCACCCGTTTCTGAGAACACCGCAATCCCCCGCAATTAACGCTCAGTGCTGATAAAGCCCATGCATACTCCAGCCCCGAGTAGAAAGTTAATTAAATGGCCCCCAAAAGCAACTTCTCACGTTCCGAGCCTTTTCATTTTTGCGTATTCTTACACCCGCATCCGATTCTCCGTCGAGATATTCCCGCAGTATCTTGGTATGCAGCGCGTGCCCGGGGCCATACGGACATCGGGGCAAAGCCCAAACGCACCCCGCTTTCAGAACTTCGGTAGCCTAGCTCCACTTGACATTTTAATGGGCCATTCCTCTTCTGTTCTCTCAAACTTTGCGCCCCATGCGCGGAGGATGCGGGGATTGAGGTTGCCTTTTCACAAGCCATGCTGAGTGCCGCGTAACTGACGCACCAAAGGACGCGCTGTGTTGGCCTCGAGGACAGGGCTCTCCAGCCTCGGTAATGAACAACGTGTTGTTAAGACGATTCAAAGAAAAGCCATTCATGAGCGGCGGTGAACTTGACCCTTTGAGGAAGTTGGGGAAGGAGGGGGAGGGGGGAAAGGAAGGAGGAGAGAGTTGCAGTTGGTATCAGGGGTCGGGAGTTCGCGTTTGGACAATGCAGTTCCGCGAAACCACGTTCGTACCAAGTCGACAACGCAACTGGCCCTCGGCCATAATTCACCGTATCATCCTCTGACACTAAGGGAAAGGCGCGTCAGAGACCCGTCAATCCGCACATTTGTTGTTTCGCTGACAAACTGGCAGACACCGCCGGGTTCTCGTCCCCAAAGAAATTGCCTCCATCAGTGACCATCAGTCCTTTCCCTCCGCTCTAAACGTGTTAATCCTTGAATAGTCTTGTATCTCTAGCAATATTTGTTATTGTCAGTGTCTTGTTTCTGATGTACGCTAAAGCTGGATGTCTTTATCTCTGCGACATACTTGTTATATATCAGTGTCATGTTTCTGATGGACGAAGACATTGTGCCGACATGCTGTATTGTACCTTATGTCAGAAGCGCTCGATGTATGACTTTGTATCGTGTAATTTTTTTATCTTGGTCTCGTTTTATTGCCGACTTGGTTCAGTTCTACCAATCTTTGTATCACGCTACCTCTTATGTAATGCCCGAAAGGGCCTTTAGCGTTGGAATCAATGAATAAAAACCGAGCCCTTTCGCTTTCGTCGAAGTCACGCGCACAGCTGGCGCGGAGCAAGAAAGGACGACGCGCTAAAGTCCCTTGATACTTGTTCTTAATAGTAACGACAATACAAAGGACGAAGCACATTCCGCTGGAACAAAATGCCGTCATTCTCTTCAGTCTCTGCTGTGCGCTGCCCATTCGCTTCCTAAAGAACCTGCACCGTCAAGCAGTTGGCACTTCAAAGAATGCCGCTACTTGTAGGAAACCCTTATCTATTGGAACTTAAGACGCGCCATGGCACGGTGGAGTGCAGGAGTGCTCGATTGCCGCTCCGCCATCGCCGGATGTTCTTCGGCCTGCGTTTCCGTAACAGCAGTGTGTGTCTGTGATGAGTGTGTGCAGTTAACACGATGGATACGGCTCCTCCACAAATGATATGGATGCGGTTCCTTGCTACGAGTGGTATGTACAGTCGCGCACGGAATGAAACGCGAACAGTGGGTGCATGGTTTTCGCTAGATGCTGCACCACCTGAACCAGATGGGAGCTGCAAGGCTGGCTCTTCCTTCATGTGTTAGCTCTTGCTCAGTGCATCCAAACCTTCGGTGTTGCGTCTCTAGGTGACTCCAGCGGAGTCGAAAACCATGCGCTCCTTGTTCGCGTTTCATTCCGTGCCGACTGTGCGTGCTTCTTGCCACGAGTGAAATAGATGTACCCTGACAGACAGAGTACAGAAAAGGGTGAATAAAAATTACTGGAAAATCTATTGATGGATTCTTGGGGAATGCGTGAGCATGACCCTTGGGAAGCACCACACACGTCCCCCTTTGGGAAGCACTAAGACTGACCCCGTAACGAGGCCAAAAAGAGGCAGCAAAAAATAGAGGATCCAAAAGAGAAAGTCAAAACAGAAAATTGAAGGGGGTCAGCGGGAGCGTTTCCCAAACGGGGACGCGTGTGGCATTTCCCAGGGCTCGTGCTAACTCATTCCCTAAAGATCCACCAACGGATCTTCCTGCATTTTTGAACAGGCAATGAAGTTACACTTTGAGGTTAGAGTTTGGGGTTCCAACCGCAATCAAAAGCACGATGGTTGCTTTATTTGATCAGAATGAATCATTTGAACTCTGCAGAACCCCAAAATCTTAAATAAAAAAAATTAAAAGCCAGAAAATTCTGCTAGTTGAGACAGATGGCTCCACAAGAATCAACATGGGCAAGAGAACTCTGACCCATGGGAACTACTACAAGAACCCTATGTATGCCATGACAGCAATATGTTTCGATTACCACTTCATGGTGTATATGAACTAGAAACGAGTCAGCTTTATTGGGTAGTTTTCTGTCATCAGGTGATCATCTTCGAAGACCAGGACAATGTTGACTTCAAATTCTGCAACAAAAAAAGACAGGATGAAAGAATTTTTACAATGTCCTTGTAAACAACCTACCGTAGAATACCGCGCATCCGCCCATTCCACATTAAGCACCCATTACCAAATTCGTAAGGTCTGAGAAAATATGCTCAGTACATTCATATGTAAAATTATTGACCGGACAAGCGCCCATCTCCCATTTCTTTGCGATTATCTTTAAAGTTTGAGTGGGCGCTTGCCCGGTATTTTACGGTAGTCATATTCACATCAGAAATGATATACATTGTCATGCAAAAGTCTAAGACATTTTACAATACTGCTAAAGCATGCTTAAACCAAAATTTTTGTCAGAAACATACTGCCTGAATATGACCAAAGCTTTATATTTTTACTTACGAGGTCTGCTAAAACGAACTGCCGGATGAATGAAGCATTACTAAAGCTTGAAAACGAAAATACTACAACTACTGCAATAATGAGCATGTCTTCAAGCTCAGAATACAGATTCGGTAGAACACTTCAGGAGACCGCAATCGGTAGAACACCTCAGGAGACCGCAGATTCAGGAGACCGCAAAAAAAAGTATAGTCCGGGAAAAAGTAATGATCAATAACGCTCTTTGGAGAAGCAATAGACGAGACAAGAAGCAATGCTCACCCAACAATTAATATCGTAGAGATTTTCACAGGTGTGAAGATTTACTAAAAATAAATCAACATTTAATTGTTTGTCACTGTTTTCTGAACTTGGAGGCCAGCCAACATGACCAAAGAATGTAGGCTTCTAAGAGCGGGCAAAATTTCCACTCTCATCGAGCTACCCTAGACGCTTCCCCGTTTCAGTTGCTCCTCCTAGCACGTCGGCGCGATAGCAGTGAAGATCGATGGGACGCCAATGCCGGAGGCAAAGTTGGAAAGCTTGATGTGAGCAGCGAGAGTACAACGGTGTGGGAACACGTGGTTACTACGATAATCATGTAATCTTATCCGGAGCAGGAGACTATGACCCTGGCTCTGCTTTATCACAAGCAGCAGTCATCTGGCAAAGGGTCTGGCGAATATATAGCTCATTGCTCGTGTCATCCTCCAGAAGTTGATGACGCGGCCAGGGAGTTAATGAGAGGGCTTTAGCTAGGGCGACTAGGGACACAGTCCAAAGTTTGTAACAACTCTTTAAAAGTGGGTGCTTCCCTTTGACGCCACAATTGAGAATTGAAATCATGCTAGCGGAATAAAGAAAATAGAGCACAAGAGAAGCTCGCGAGTGTGCCACCGAAAGATAAATAAGCTGCGAAAGACCATTTCAAACTTAATCTAAACTCGTGCCTTCAAGACGGCCGCGTAACAATCAAGGTGCAAAAAGGAAAAGACGCGAGAAAGAGGGCGAGTGGGCAGAAGCTAGAGGGTAGTCATGGTTGGAGGCCCAATGCGTGACGTCGGCTGCACTGAGTAACAGTTTTTTGACGCAACAGCCGAGGAAGAAAAAAGACCCCAAATGAGAAATTAATACACATGTTTCTATGGGAGTACAACGAGATCGACGTTCATGAATGCAACGACCGCGAAAGCGTATATCAATGAGGTTCTACTTTGCGAGAAAGCTTGATCAGGGTCTCTTTATTTTAAATGCTTTTAGTGATGCAGAGACTGTCTCTCATGAGCCCTGTTAAAAAGTGCAAGTTTTCTGTTTATAAGTAGGATGGTTTACACTTACAAGTCAACCGGAATTATCCCGAACTTTCGCATGAAAGATGTCTACACATCCTAAACATATGCGACATATTTTTTTGCACTGAACAAAAATGTGTTCAATATAAATTACTCCATTTACAAATATATGATAATTATCTATCATGTTCTGTACTTCGTGCCAAGTGAATTCCTATTGTACACACAAAAGATTTAGTTAACCTTTTTATAAGAAAAACAAGCATTCAATTCACTAAGCAAATAATCGTTTCACAAGGTTATAAAAGATATAGCAGTTTGAGACCTCATTGCAGGAGGCAAGAACCAAGCATTGAAAAATTTAGTTATTTAATGTTCTTTTTTTCTTTTTTTTCCTTTTTTTTGTGGGGGGGGGGAGGGAAGGGGGGAAACATTAGTGGGCATTTTTTAAAAATAAAATTAAGTGACACTCAGTATATAACACTTTTGAGAATAAACAGCATGCAAGGGCAAGAGACAGAGAAAAGGTCGCACCAATCTTGAAGTTGTTGGTGATGAGGGTCGGGCAAGTGAAAAGCCGAGGGAAGATCATGTAGATCGGAATGTTAATGCCATGACACACGTCGCCTTCTCCAATCTGGATGTTCTGGATTTCGGTCGCTGCACAGGTAAATATGGAGATGCAACATAAACAACTATCCCTTCATGCTCATTTTCTTGCATGCCATACGTAAATAGGAGCTAGAAAACTCATCCTTATAAAAACAACCTCAGAATAAAAGACCACCAAACAAGACGAGCCTTTACACGTAAACAATAGCTAGATGAAAAGGCACTAACTTATCAGGGTGCACAGGTCAGACTGATATGATGACTATCTTGGAAATCGAGACAGCCACATTAATTAGATGGTATTACTATCAAATTTAGTATTTAATAAGATAAAAGACTGTTTCAAGCAAATGCCACAGCAAAGGCTCAAGGTACACCTAAGCACTTCTCATGAGTTGTGAATGTGACAGCATGCATGCCGTTCCTCCGCTCTCTTATTTCGTCTGCAATGTACTTGCGTCGAGGGTCCAGCGCACGCGCCCTCCTCGCCACGCTGACCTTGGGCGTGGAGCACTGGAGCCCCTGCCTCGTGGACACGCAGCACCATGGGGGGGGCGCTAATTGAAACTGATGCGCAGCGGCTTCATATTATTGCCGTTTTGCGTGGCTTTCTGCGTGGTTTCAAAGCTGGGATGCCTCAGATCGCGGCTTCAAGAATTTATCTGCCGTTTGGAGCGGCTGGTGACGTCGGCTTGCTCCATGGGACACTTAATTCTTTCGCATTAAAAAGTCACTTTTGCCATATCCACTTGCCATGATAACTAGGTAATATCGATAATAATATTAAAACACAGGTCCACTAGCGCCCTTCTGTCAAACCCTAAACAACCACTGCCCCAATCTTACACGTGTCTATAACTATCGTAAGTACCCGAGTGCAGAGGGAGATGGCAAGAAAGGAAGCAAGAACCACTCGTTGGCAAACATTTTCTCCGGATAAATAAGCTTCCCAGATTTTCACTCGGGTACCCCAGTGAATCGACCGTCCAATCTGAAAGCCACTGGACCGAAACACCTTCGGGGGAATGTTTTGCCGATAGACTACGAGGTGCACCGGTGGCCGCCCCACTTACCGTCTCGAGCGTAGCCCTCTGCGCAGCCGCACGTCTCCACACGCACCAGTTGCAGCTCGATGGAGCGGATGGGCGAGTCGCACGACTCCACCGACAGCTGCCACAGAGGCAAAAGACCGCCGTCAGACTTCCACACAGCCCACTGTCACCACATTACTCTATTCTAACTTTCGGGTGCAAACAAACAGAACAAGGCCCAACCTCTAAGCAATATTCTAGCCTCTAAGTAATCCGGAATAGGAGTGCTCTGCCCTCAAAGCAATCTGGAATAAGAGTGTCCTTTAAAAAGCAGCATACAAAAGCCGGTGAGATTATATCTTAAGTTTGAGTTTGATTAATACAAAATGTAGGCAACTCACAGCCATGAAACACGACTGTTTCTCTATAACTTTTGTGTCAATCCAGCTTTCACCCGTACTGTTTAAGCTAGAGTAACTTTGTGTGCCGAGAGAATCACAACTGCCAACCCTCATTCCAGAACCTTTAGCAGCGCCGCAGTCGACCCCAAATGGAGAGCCTTGATTGAAGAGAGGAAGCAGCTCAGACTATGGGGAGCATTTTCAATTTAATGTTGTACACCTCTGTGCAGATTGGTAGCATGTGCACATGCGTGTATTGGCGAGGAGGATAGCGGGCGTGAAGGGGGAAAGGGGCTTATGGGGCGTCAGCTTCCCCCTCCCCTAAAATCCAGCCGACCCTAGAAATACAGATGCATTTTGACCCCCTCCCCCTGCACCCCAAGTCATGGACATCTCAGGCACCTCAGCAACTGCCCGCCCCTGCCCCCCCCCCCCCCAACACACACACAAAAATATTCCTGGCTACACCACTGCCAGTGCTGCACAAGTTCATTTCCGGGTGCCCAAGGCATCTGGGAGCAGCAGCCGGCAATACGGCCCTAGAGGAGAGCCACAAGTGCAGCACTCACCACGCCAGTGAAGGGCTTCGTGATGCAACAGGAAGTGCTGTCGATCCTGCCTTTCACCAGAAACTGGGGCACCTTGGAACGCTGACCAAGGAAAAAGAGTATATCACACTCCCATGCTGGCACCACGTTGAGTCAAAAATATGAGTGTACTAGGGTACTCTCGTGTCCACCCATTCTGATTTCTACTAAATTAAGCAAAAGGCACCGACGAATGTATGGCAACTATTATTCCGACAAACCGACGAAAAAGGTGTGCATAGAAAATTCGATACATGCACTGGCTTCCTTTCTAAAGATATGTGGCTCACACAACTGAGTGAAGAGTGCATCTTGAATAAACACAGTTTTATGCCGAACCCTGTTTAGAACAAATGCCGAAAGATAGAAATATGAGTAATTAGCAATATTCTAATATATGTAAAACTATAACAACATTAATATAACAAATAAAAAACTATGCATCCATAGAAACACTACTTCTAGAAATAAGCAGTTCATCTCATAGGCTTTCTGATCAGCCTTATTAGTAATGTTGCGCCTAAACTGTACAAGATAGAAAGATAAAAATAATAACAGCCCTTGAAGCTGTCTCCCATAAATCTTTGCAAAGATGTCTGCTGGTGATGAAGAAAGCTGAATATCATTCAGAAAACTTTAGTCTTACTCACATCTCTCACATTCTGCAGTGACTCAGGAGAAATGTTGATATTCACAGGAACAGGCACAGATTTCTCGGATCCCTCCTATATATAGAAGATAACAAGATAATCATGATACGATCCGAAAAGTGTAGCCAAGCACTAAACAATATCAACAGCCACCCTTTTAAAAATAGAAAACACCATGACAGCAGCTGCCACTAGTGACAAGAGTTACTAGCCACGGGCTCTACGTAGTATTCAGCTCTCCTGGTTAAACCATCCAACTTGTACATAGTTTGGCCTCAAAAATCTTCACTTCAGTTTACTGATTCCATGGTTCTATATTCTTCTGGGTGCGTTCCCAAATATTTGGGTTAGTTAGACTGCAGTATATTTAAATAAACATATGTGACAAACCAAGACGAAATATGCCACAAAAACTAAAAAACCACTTCTTTCGAAAAAGAAAGAATGTGCACTAGGTAAATAGTTTTACCACAACTTTACCACAATAAGAAGGTTCCCTAATTATGATCATGTCAACTCAATTCCACATGAAAACTTTCGTATTTGTAAATACGGAAACGGTATCGCCGAATACATGAGGTTTATCCTTTTTCGCCTATCAGCAACTGGCTGGCTCTCATGACCTCGAGTGTGTGCGTGCTCGGATCCCGTGGCCCATGTGCCCCAATCATCGCCTTCGTCCACTGCACGATCCAAACCGAAACCGGACAGAATAGAAACATAGTAATTTTACTTTAAAATCACCCTTCGAAGATGAACGTCCCTTTAATCACGTTTCCTTTTTGCCACTCGCCAATTCTGCCTCATTTTCACACTGAATTCTACGCCTTGCTCTCGAGACACTGAGCTCACATTTTGTGGAGAGTTCCGTCAAGTTCATTTGAAGTAAAGCTAAGACTTCTGGCTCTTCAATAAAGCCAACAGGGTGCTTCCAACTGGAATGTTGGAATGTTAGACGTTACTTAACAGCCCGTTCACCTGTCATCGGTTTATATCAGCAGCCCCCTAGAAATCTCTTCTAATTAGTATTCTCGTTGCAGCTTTTTGGGACAAGAGCCCTATACAGCTCCTTCGGAGCAGAGTAGCGCAATCTAGAATGCCATCTCTCGGCGACTCGCGGCGAACGCCCGGGGGTTCCAACTCTGGTCACAGATGCAAGGGGAACGTGAGAAAATCGCTGTTTCTTGAATATTTTGGGGATGTACGGAACGACAATAGTTTTTGACATAATAAAGAAACAGTTTACAATAATTTGCACCAAGTTTTGTGCCATATAATAACTTAATTATTTTTTAAAAACTGCCTGAGCGGCATCATGCAGCAGACGACGCGGCAACGTCGCACCGTTCACGTGACCCGCTCCGGCCAATATCTTTGCTGCGTAAAACAATCGTCTGCTTCAAACGCCATTGCCTTGGAAATTGCCTCCTCAAACTTTTCACACGCATCCAATATTATTAAAACTTTGATAAAGTGTTTAGTGCTTTACCAACTTCACGACAGACTAATTTGGAAAAGTGTAAACTCGGCGTCTATTTTTTAATCAGCCGTGTTGCGTTGATCTCCATGTGTTCTCCCATAGGGCGGGCCGCCTCCTGGAACCCTGAGTACCACGTGACTCGCGCCGAGCTGCTCTGTCGGCCATGTTGTAGGCAAAACACGCGGATCAAAGGATTGCGCTACTCTGCTCCGTAGGAGCTATATACAGTAGTGCTCTATTTGGGACCACATGAAAGACCGTAGCAAAGGAAGACACATGGGCTGTGACAAAAGTCCTTAGACACTCAAAAACTGACGTCTTTCGAAAATATAAGAAAAACGGCCAATTCGGGAGGTTACCTTGAACTCGACAATGAACTCGAGCGTCTTGTGCAGGTCTTTGTTGAGTAGCGACCTCTTCATCTCGCACCTGAGCAGATACTGCAAAATATAAGATCTGGCCTTGAGCAAGGTCCCTCTCTTTTCCTTCATCGTGTAGTTTTCTTCCACAGCCACGGGTTTAGCGAGGCAGGGCAAGAGCCACCAAATATTTTCACCCTAAAGGGGCACTGACAGGGTATTTATGCTCGCCAAGGTTTTTATTTGTACATGACATATAGGAGCCGAACTACCCAGAACACAATCTGCGGCTCGAAATAAAACTGCCGAACAAGCACTGGCTGGTTTGTTTTGCCTCAATCTCTTCTCTGTGGTTACGTGCCATTTCTTATGGTTTGGACACAAACACGAAATATAATCAAATTCATGGGTCATTGAAGGCACGCACTGAATATTAAAAATAGAAGAAAAATATGATACCCATTTTTCGTGGCTTCTAAAAGCTGCAAATATGTCGAGTGAAAAATAAAAGTTGCACAGCCACGTGATTTCCGGCAACACTCTCCTCCTCTAAATTTCCTCTTCGTCCCCAGTCGAGTTAGTTCGGTTTCAGTTTCAAGCAGTAGCGTTTTTTTACTTTATTCAAAATATGTGTGACACTGTAGCAAAACATTGATTGGGTAGTCTTCTGACACCATAACGAATTGACTAACAAAAAATACAAAATACATTTTGGAGGGTGTCAGTGTCCCTTCAAGTTTAAAATGCCATGAATGTTTCCAGGATACCATGCTCAGAAGCATTTGACAGGAATAAAAGTCGAGCACACTCACTGGTCGCTCACAGACCTACCATAAAATACCGCGCATCCGCCCATTCCACATTAACGACATTCATATGTAAAATTGATGACCGGACAAGCGCCCATCCCCATTTTTTTCTCAGATTATCTCTAAATTTTGAGTGGGCGCTTGCCCGGTATTTTACGGTATCAATGCCCATGGAGTCAGTCAAGCTGAAGCCAAGCTGTAGGCAAGGCTAGTAAAACTGCTGAATGATGACAGTGTATGCCCTGTCTCATGTCCTAGAAATGAAACAGTATATGCTACACTTACCGTAGAATACCGCGCATCCGCCCATGCTACATTAAGCGCCCATTACCAAATTTGTAAGTTCTGAGAAAATACGCACAGTACATTTATTTGTGAAATCGATGACCGGACAAGCGCCCATCCCCCATTTTTTTGCGATTATCTCAAAAGTTTGAGTGAGCGCTTGCCCGGTATTTTACGGTATGATGTGTTGCCTGACACTTTTCTCTCTATTTGGCAGAAAACAATTTGCTTTCAGAGCCAACATTCCTCACTTCATTGATGCCTTCAGATCGATGCAGCTTATATAAAAAAAGAAATAATTTGCCATGAAATGTATTTCCACTAATGCTTTTGGAATGAAGGCATGCCACTATGTCCACAGAAAGAGTTGGCTTCTTTGGGTCTAAGCTTCTTAGAGTAGAAGCAGCTTTTTGGTAAAATGTAGTTGCCACTGTAATTTGTTCCTCATGCATCGACATGGAGCTCACACCATTGAGTAGAAACTTGTTCATGTAGTACTCTGCAAGCGTTGAGTGACCCTAGATGCAGTGAACTAAAGGTTTGCGTGAGTCTAGAAGCACCATAAATGTAACAAAATATTTGACCAACGGTGCGATATGCCCACAGAAAACAACTCATTTGGTCAAGCTGGCAGTTGAAACAGGTGAAATTTGGGCAATGAGGATCATTTGGACATGCAAGCAAAACGGTCTGGGGGAAAACAGCTTGCCTGGATGTTGATGAAGACTCCGTGGTAGGTCTCGTAGAGTGTCCGGTTCCCCTTGGGACGCAGGGGAAACTCAAAGGGCAACTCAGTCCTGCCCGCAGGAAGCCGGCCTGGCTTGGCCACCTCCAGGCTGTAGTGGATCAGCTGCACAGGCTGCACGTCCATGCAAGGGCAGGATTACTTTCGTTTAAGAAAGCAGTATTGGTTTGTGACAGAATGAACTTCATTTTGGCTGCTGTGGCCCTTACATGACAGCATTTCTTGCTCTGCTGAGCATCTCAACCTTTTAGGTAGATGGCAGATATAGACTACCACACCGTTTACAAACAAGTCTGCGTCTGCCGGCATCGTGTGCGGGCACCGTGTGTTTGCAGCGTCTGCATGTGTGCCATGCCGACAGCGGCGCTACCGCAGCTGTGCGAAGTCACAGCCATGCATTGGTGCACAGGTTCGTTTTCAGATTGATGCAGTGTAGTAGGAATTCACCTTGACAGAGGAGTAGAAGGCTTCAAAGATGCCCACATTCTTGGCACTGAGCTGCATGGTGGCGCTACCGTCGAGGGACAACGTGAGGCCCTCGTGCTTCACCTCAGAACGGCTTTCCACCACCACCACTCCCACCACATCTTCCTGTAGGAAAGGAAGTACAAAGGTATAAAGCATCGAACCTCACAGGAAAAGGAATTTGTGCACCTTGGTACCAATGTGGGAAGGTGTGGCAACGGTGCATCTGCTACGCAGATGCACCATTGCCACACCCTCCACACTGAACTTGAAAATCGACTGAACTGCTACAGTGTTTTGTGGCACTATACTCACCAAGTATAGTGCCACAGGGTGCACTACACTCAAAGCGTGGCTCATAACCGTAGTTATATTTTTCGTGCTTTGGCTCAGACATCTGGGATGATGGCAGCCCACATAGCAGCATTGACAACCACTGAAAGTTATGTAAACACTACACGAGTTTATAGACCAATAAGAAAGAGAGACAGTGAGTGGTTTAGAAAAGACAACTTTGGCATTTTATAATGTTCAGTGCAGAACCATACTAACATTCTCAGCCTTTCGCATACATTTAGTAGGTGTGGTAGATCTGACATTCTTAGGCATGAATACTTTGATGGCATCTTTACACCCAAACCAATTATCAAAAAAAAAAAAAGCAAGTGACATTTGTTTTAGAACAAGCTAGTCAACCGTATGACAGGTAACGACTTTGCTTTCGCAGAGGAATAATGTTATTCCTGCTACAGCTAACCTTCAGGTGAGCCAGCTGAAGAGTGTTTTTAATTTTCATATTTTTCTAAATCACACTAAAAACAAAACTTGTTTTATTGTTATTTTTCTAAGTTATAAACTTGGGGAAAATTTATTTCGTAGAACGTTGACTAAATGTCGCTAGCTTCCGAGGAAACCACTCTGCAATGTATCACTAGCTAATAAAATGCCACGACATAGACCTGAGCAAGTCACATAGGCGACTTTGCTAGTGGGGCACCAAGGCCAAAGCAAATGTGCGCATGATGTGTAAAAATATCCAGAGCTGATAAGTTGGCTGGACTTACTCCTTCGTGGTATATCTTGTTTATCTTCTTGAGACGGATGTCCAAGGTAGTCATGCTGCCGATGGGAGAAGTCTGAATCTGATTTAAAACAACTGCTTTAAAACCTCGGATAGCTCAATCTTCACAGGCACGAAGTTTCAATGAACTCAGTTTTGGATTGTCGCTTTGGAAGAGCAGAGAAACAAGCAACGCATAGTTAAGACGGTACACATTCTACGCCGCCCCCCACAGCGTTCAGACGGTTCAGAAGCCCCGTATGGATCGGATTGGATTGGAGTGATTGCAACTTGGATTCCAAACCAACACGTTAGCGCCAAAAAGGTTAAAACAAAAGTTTTCATTTTCCTTTTTATTCTTTTTTTGGTCGCCGCAGGAAAGGCTACAAGCACGAGCTCCTTGCTCTAAGGCACGTCTCGGGGGCGCAAGCTCTCGTGCGTGGGCAGCTGTCAACGCTACGAGCTCGCGCTTCTACTTGGGGACAAAGGACAAACAAATTCTCTAGGGATTATAATATAGTCATTCTTTTGCAGCTCACTTGCACTTATGCATTATTATCAAGGTTTTGGTTACGGTTGTTTTGGTGCAAATCCACTGAATGCTAGTTTACTGGTGGTGTATTGTGAATATCACGAATATATTTGTTAGTTAGGTTAGATCGGGTAGAGGGACATGTTTATGTAATGTTAGCATCCGTCGACTTGGTCGAAGCTTTTTCTCTCTTTCTCTTCTGTGTCCCATAATCTATTACCCGTTAAGTTTCGGTTCTTGCGCCAGTCTTCGTTTCTTTCGTGTTGAAGTAACGTGTGAAACAATGCTTATTGACTTGGGCGGTTCACACAGAATATTTGTATGTCAAACGACGATTTCTTTATGCCAATTCTGGACATTATGCCTCAGGCTCTCGGCTGTATGGAAGTAAACCCAATAAACTCCTTTGAACCTTTGAAATAAACTACAGCTGCCCGAGCTTCCGCGTCTTTGAGCCGCCGCCCAGTCGCTACTCCAGCTAGCCGCAGCCAGCCGAAGCCGTTACCGCTACTGTTGGGATTGGTAGCACTGGTGGGGGAACCGCGAGCAGTATGGCTGCAAGTGACGCCAATACTGAGGACTCATTGTATCCCATCGCGGTACTCATCGATGAATTGAGGAATGAAGATGTTCAGGTAAGCCTACGCACTGTCACTTACTGCCTGCTTGCGCCAGCCGCCACGACAAGGCCTCTAGATATGGGGCCTGCTAACCCTAACGTCATAAGCTCATTTGTTGACACGGGAGACTGCTTTCACGGAAGGACATTTGAGTCGCCCTGGACAAAGTGTTCAAGTAGGTGCTATTTGAGCGCAGAAACTGTATGACGCGTCGCATATAGGATCGGCGTATGCTCTTCTCTTTTCATCGTGCACTGCTGCAACTAGTGAATTGAGTGACGCACCCTTTGGACGGCTTCCGTCGTTCAGGAACGAACCTCCAAATGAGCACAGACTTACTTTACCTTCCGGGCTTGTTGGCCGACTCTGACTCCGATCTTAAATAATCTACGGTCTTAAATTATAACACTTTGTTGTACGACGTAACAAAGGTGGCTTTGTATCGCGAAGGGATGCTAACAAAACCGCCTTCGTTTCCTCTTCTATAATGCGTTAACTGTTCTTTCTTTAAATTGTTATAATGTGTAGAGTACAAATTTTCCAAATGTATATGTAGAACCACTTTGGAGAGGTTGCCATTTTGTTTTACGAAAAATATGTCACCGTATGTTGCTTCATTTATGTAGGCATACTCTGTTTCACCATAAGTGCTAGCCAGGGGTGGATGCAGGAATTTCCTGAGGGGAGGGGGGGGGGCAGGGTCAGGTGTTGGTCAGCGTACCATATGTTTAGGAACCCCTCCCCTCTCCTGCGTTTTACGCCCTAAATTTTACACATGCAGAAATCAAGAGGGGGTCAGGACATCCGGACCCCCCCCCCCTCTAAATTCGCCCCTGGTGCTAGCGAAACCGATGCTACAAGCAGGGCATGTTGCCTTGAGCGACATTTTTACTGCACGAGTGCGCGTGCCTAACAGGCCTGCTCGGAGCATTGCTTCGCTTTTGTGGCTTCTTCGCTCTGACTTCTTGGGTGACCCCTGCATCAAGTATTAACAACTCGAGCGTTTGCCTAAATATGATACAAGTTTATTCCAAAAGTCGCAATCCTATTCACTTTGCAGAAAGCGATGATAGTATTGAATATACATGCTTTGCACTGACATCACATCATCCATTTTGCACCACCAGGGAAGAAAGATGGGGTGAAGCTGCTTTTGCACGAATTGAGTGATGGGTTAATCTTCTATAATATTCTAGAGGGAGAATAGCGACGTCTGGGGCACACAAGAGAGAGTCCCGGTGAGAGGGGAGTTCCTCCTTCCCCTATTCTAAGGTGGTGGCCAGAGAGATAGGTTTTATCTGAGTTTGAATCTCTGCAGCAGACACACTGTAATGTAGCCAAACAAGAACACTTGCTGTCATTTGTTAATGACTGCTTCCTAAGGCAGACTTTATTATGGATGCTCTTGCCATAAGAAGGTTAGTGCCTGATGCCCTACTGCACCTCATAAGGCAGTATCATAATTATTTTCGCACAATGGCAGTTGTTTAATCGTCGCTGAGCTGCAACACCAATTCAAACGTGGAAAGGATATGCCAGCTGAAAAGAAGACAGAAAGACTGATTTGAAGTAACAGTAAGAAAGCACAAAACGAGCAGGAGGACGAAGCTCATGCATGTCTGTTTTCGTCCTCCTGCTCGTTTTGTGCTTTCTTACTGTTACATCTGTTCCAACATGCTTGTCAAAATCCTCCCGATTTGAACATTTAAGGGATCCAACTTTGTTGGATGGGCAGTCACCTGGTAAAGGCATCAACCACACTGTCCTCGTCTACACGACTCCTTCCTTTTTCTCAGACCTTAATGACGTGAGTAGTCCCAAATTCTTTGGTCGCGAGCCAACTAGCTTGTTGATCCCTAAAGCTAGGCTCTTCGTTTGTTGTGTGCGCAGTACATTGGGGAGCGTAGAAGTGTTGGTACAAAGAAAAGAGGCGATTTACAAGAAATACCCCTCGCCCTTGGTGCAAGTGCAGGCTGGACTGCGAGATGAGGCTTCCAACGGTCCGAGTGATTGATTGTTCTCCCCACTTGTCCAGCTGCGGCTGAACAGCATCAAGAAGCTGTCCACCATTGCCCTGGCTCTGGGAGTGGAGAGGACCAGGAGCGAGCTCATCCCCTCCTCACAGGTGGGGCTGCCTTCAGTTCACCTGTCCACTCTGTGAGCGACGCTTTTGGGGAGAGAGAGTGGTACGCAAAGTACACTCGCAACGCGGGCGGATAATGTGCAACAATTCAGTGGGTCCAAATGAATGAGAAAATGCTACAGTTGTGCACATTGGCTGTACTCACTCAACTTCTAGCCAGCATTGGGATGGGCACAAGCGCATGACCTTGAGAGATGCTGTTATTTTCTGGATGCGCAACTGACTGCTGAGTTGACTTGTCACGGCTGCACCTCAGCTAGTGATGCATGACGTCTGGAGCGGAGTATCATATTTATTCTGGTTGCTCTTTTATAGTATTCTTTTCAACTGCATGATGGGGCTGGGATGTCAGCAAACAAGGTTATTGTTTTCTTTCTTGCAAATCTGAGTCAAAACTACAAGAGTAGGCTTCTATATTGTTCAGGATACTATGCTTTTGTATGTGGTCACACCACTTGCCTCCAAAAGTCACTATGCATGCATGTTTAGTTACACCACACCTTTAGATCACTACAGCTTCTCTGCTTCACATCCTTGTGGGCATCAACGAGAGACTTGGGTGTAACTTGCGGTGTGATATGGGGAAGCTGAAGGTGTGTTGGTCCTGTGCTGTGCAGACACGATCTACGATGAGGACGAGGTTTCTGCTCGCAGCTGGCGGAGCAGCTGGGCAACTTCACCCCGCTGGTTGGGGGCTCAGAATTTGTCCACTGCCTCCTGGTAAGTGCTAACTTTTACAAGTTCTCCTTCTTTATTGCTAAAAACTTGCAGCCCATTTTGGTTCTTCCTGAAGAAATTATTGTACATAGAGTATGTTATAGAGAGAAGAGTTAGAGCACAGGCGGAACTGGTGAATATTAAGAAACATAATAAAACCGGAAGCACGGAGGACACACAGAACATTTTCTTCTCACGAGGTCTTACAAAATGGTCCCAAGTTTTGTCCACTATCAAGCCTTCCAGGCTGGACATTGTCACTTCTGTGAATGCCTTAGGCAGCAGAATTAGTGGTGAAAAGGAGAGGTCTGGCTTTGGGTACCAGGCATTGAAAGTCATGAATAGGTTTGTAGACGCTTCATACTGTCTTGATTCAAGGAATTTCAGATGGATTAGATATAGTTAAAATCGGAGTTGATTGAAAGGAAGCTGGTGTTGGTCGAGACGGACAAGACGGGTAAATTTGCAGTGATAACAGTTGGATGTTTTGAAGAAAAAGTCTCAGTCAGCCGTAGAGGGCCTTATTCAGCCTTGTACTGAAAATTTGCAGAAGCTTAAGAGGTGTGTTGTGAACATTCTGAAGGAGTTTGAAATATAAACGGTAGTTACGAAGTGGCCGGAGCCACGAAAATGGCTTTGTCCGTGAAGTTTCTATTACGGGACCATAACCACCACTGTCTTTTAGTGATTGTAGTTTACTGAGAGTGGTAAGGTGTGTGGTTGCTGTCGAACTTCCTTTCAGTCTTGTTTGGATGTTCTCGTTTGGATGGACCCTTGTCACTACGCAATTTGATGAATCTATAACAAGCTCTGGGTTTCCATCACCATCCGCGACCTTGTGAAGTTGTGTCACTCAACATAAAAGATCTGTACTATTCACTTGACAAATGGGTCCTCATTCATAGGTGTAAAAGATTACTGAAGAAAACTGGTCTACATGGGGTTTCTGTCACAGACAGGCATGGCTGTAGGTAGTTGCATCTTTTCCTGGCAGATCTGCACCTGAGATTGACTGCAGATCGGAAGTGGATGGGCACACTTTCAGGCCAGAAACATCGTGTGTTTGCTTGGGCTGTCGTTGGCTACCCATTTTGCTTGCAAATTATGCCTACAGTTTTGGTATGGAGAGGGTACATGCAAAATTGCAGTCATGGTTGTCGCTGCACGCTGGATGCCGGAGCAGTGAGAAGGTATGATGCATGATATTTTTATTTGCCATTTTGGAAGGTGACTGAGCATTGAGGTGGGGGATTGCTTTATCCTGCTTTGGGCTATCCGGAACTTTGGTTTCACACTTGGTGAGGTAGGCGTGTATAGTAGGTCTCTTCTCTGCTTCTCTGGATTTAAAAGCTTCTGATTCTGTGTGGGTTGTGCTGTTTTACGGTGAAGAGACGCGCTCTAAACCGATTTTGCTGCACTTTCGAGCAGTTGCCACCCGTAGCACGCAAGATTATCCCTCCTTCCAAAAAGGAAAAGCCTTGTGGTCAGCTTTGCAGGGCAATCGCCTTTGGTCCAGTGCTCGGGTTGTCTGGTGAATAGCGCCATGCCTTGTCTTGAGTTTTGCAGAGGAAACCTTGGGCGACCTGAATTCTGGTGGGAGTAGCAAGTGAGAAGCCGGAAAGAGGAGGGGGCAAAACTCTTTGTTTTTTTTGCCATCTCTCACAACTTGGAAGGTTTGCAGCAATTTGGTAAATAGAGTTTAGGAGCACAGAGAATGAATACAGAGGACAAGGTTGCACTCGTCTGTGTTCTTGTCCTCTTGTGGCCACAATTCTTCTGTGTTTTTTAAGCCTACTACCAACACGCGTTTGCATTTCCGCTTCAGCTGAGGTTTGTTTGAGAAAGTGAACCCTTTCTAACGCTCGCCGCCATTTACCGTAGAAAACATTTTCTCCGCAAACTCGATTTGTAGACATAAATTTACCAAGATTTGCCTCCACAAACCCTGGTAGCGAGACGTAGAGGTAGCAGTTCCGCCAAATCTATCTAATAAACGACTCCATATTCTGTATATTCTGGAACAACAGAATAGGCGTTGGCGTGTACATCTGTGTACATAGCGTCTGAAAGGGTTGAGCATGTGGTAGAATGTAAAACTTCTTTAGCTGTGTCTGAGACGGTGTTATGTGTGTCCTTCCTGTTTTCGCGTCTATGGTTTTATGTTGTTTATGTTGTAGAGTCACTAATGTCAGCGCAATTAATTTTTTTTATTCGCGCATTTAAAAGTTTTCTGTTAGTTAGGCTTTTGTGGGGACAGACTGGATGCGACAGGTAGATAAATCAGTTCATGAGCACGGTCCATGACCTGACAGACACAGCCCCAAATCCTGTGTTGTCCGTCCCTCTCGGTTTTCTCTTCTGCAAGTTTAATTATGCCTCTAGGGTTTGTGCCGAGATTGCCTGGCACCAGCCGCCCCTGGAGAGTCTGGCCGCAGTGGTAAGAGACGGTGGGCAGCAGACAAGGCGGTGGGAGTCCCTGGCGCCCACGACCCTCGCAGCAGCACAGCCCCTTCTGACCTGGAACAGTACTCGCACCCTGGTGAAGCGCCTGGCCTCAGGGAGTGGGGGGAGGCCCCTGGGGCTCCCTCGCCTGCGGGAGAGAGGTCCCAAGGGCTGGCGGGGCTACATAGCAGTTCCCACTGCTCTTGCGGTGAATTCCACTCGTAGATCCGAGCGCTTTCTAAAATCCGCTTGTAGGGAGGCGCAATTCCGCTGCGGCGGGGACACAGCTCCGAATCGATCTGTGCGAAGATGAACCCGCCTTTGGAGCGACCGCCCCCGCTCCCACCGCTCCCCGCGCCGCTCAAGATGGCCGCAGCCTCAACTTGACGGCCCTCAACGCTTCAGCCGACTGATCTTTCCGACGACCAGTGACAACTGTCACTGCTTAGCTGTGCAGAAGTACCACACGCACACAGGATCGGCGAAAATATCCACCCACGGAGCCCATGTCACAAATAATCGAGGAAGATCGTCTCGCATTCGGCACCGTTCACACGTTTTCGGTCGCCCCGGGCGGCGGGGCGGCACGCACAGCGACGCGGCCATCGGTGGAGTTAAAATTGCTGATGCGTACTTTAATAAACATGCCAGAGGTAAATAAATGCCATCATCACTGGCACAGCCGTCGTTTCAATTCGGTTCTTGCCTTATTGCGCGAGAAAATACGCGATGTGCATGCAGCGGAAAAAAGTAAACATATCAGTGGCGGTGTAAATGGACGGGCCTAACCGTTAAGGCCGCGGCGTCCTTCCGATTTTCTGCCGTTCTTTTTCTCAAGGTTTTCCTCTCACGATTCGCCAGATGTCAGCGCTTCCGATTTGTCGCGCTTCCTGTCCCGGCTTTCAACGCGAGGTAGAAGGCCCAAGTCGCCACACCTGCCGTGAACAACCGGCGCATCCAAGAAGACCGGCATCTTGGCCCGACTCGGCACCGTCCCCCGTCCCTTCGTCGACTCACGGCGAGGAAGCGCGGCCGGGTCAGCCGGCAACGCCGCTGCGTGCGCATGCGCCACCGTCCTGGGAGGGGAATGACGTAGCGCGCTCTGTGGCGCCCTCTCTGTCAAGTTCCGCCGGGTAGATTCTCGAATCCCGGCAGACTGGTGCTTGGCGGAGCTGGAGGCGCTCCACGGTGGCGGCAGCTGCCAGAGATCTACGAGCGGAAGATGACCAAGTCGAGCCGGCATCATGCGCTGAATATGCGCTCTCACAAATGGGAGCGCTTTTTTGGAGCGCCGAGATCCCAGAGCGGAATTCACCATTAACCACTGTACATGCCTATAAAGGGAATGACAATCTTTTCTTTCTGTTCCTGATGTTTTAGGGATAGGCTCCTACTACAGCTGAGGGTACTACAAATAATTGTGAGATCTTTAATTCTATGTCAAAAATGGAACATCATGTCTTCAGTACATCTTTCAGAACGGGAAGTGATTGCACAACGCTTATTGGCCGCTTCTTAGCATATGACAGCAGTGGTGACAGCTTCGGACTTTTTTTCTCCTTGTCAACTGGAGTGTTGCCTACTGGTGACACTTGCAATGACCAGCAGCTTATGCCAGATTGAAAGACCAAGGTGAAAAGCTTTTTTCTGGAAAAGTGAGAATGCTTCCTTACAAGGTGTTATCCTAGAGTCAGTATTAACAATAGTTTTGTACACTGCGCAAGGTTCTTTATTGAAGCCAGGACTCGCTTCAAAGTGATAGTTTTATGTTAATGTGTTGTGTTTTCCGGGCTGAACGGAGGTGCATTAGGGTGTAGCAGCATACTGCTGTTTATTTTTTAAATGTGCGAGTTCATTGGGACAGCGTTAGAGGGGTCGCAGGATAGACTTACAGTCACCCATGCACTAAAACATGCGGTGTTGCGTAGCATCGGCCTCCGTAATATATTGTAATATTGAGGCATTGCTTTTGGGAGAGTGGTCTTCCATATTTTTAATTGTTCTGTTACATGCTACATAGAAGTTTGCACCTTGGATAGCACTGTCATGAGATCAGGTGCATTCTGTCGATTCCATTGAACCCTTGGCATTATTTGAATCATAGTCCATACTACTGAGCAGTGCTGTGTCATTCACAGTGCCTGTGGTAAAAGGGTAGACAAGACAATTTGGGCCTCCTTTGTGCCACAAACACTTTGGAGGATGAGTCAGGATTTGAATTGAATTTGACTGCATTCCTATCCAGAGGCGTGGAGTTGCACCGGTGCTTTTTGTGGCAGTTTTCATAGTTTCTAAAAAGTGTTCTGCTTGGAGGCTAACGTTAATGGTGGTTATGTGTAGCTGCAAGGTAAATACAACGTCCATGGTGCCCACGAAACTCCCGCAAGGGGAATCAGTTGGTCTGACACTGTTGTCTAATGTGGCGATACCACTCTTGCAGGGGACTGGTTCACATCACGTACGTCTGCCTGCGGTCTGTTCAGCGTCTGCTACCCAAGGGTCTCGGCCACTGTCAAGGGAGAGCTGCGCAAGTGTGTCCTCCGCTCTGCTCACTTGCCCTTTGACGGTCACAAAGATGAACCTTGTTTGTTGTCGGCAGCATCTATCACAAACATATCAATGGTTTTGGGGATTGCTAGCCTCAGGGAGGTGATACCTCTACAGCCCAGTGTATTGACTGTAATTTTCTGCATCGCTAGTGTGACAGTGTTAGTGTCTTCAGGGTGCTTTCTTTCACACTGTCAACAGTGCATATCATAAGAGCTACGTCATGCCTCAAACATGGTGCCACTTGTAGAGGCCTGGTGATTATGATATGTTTTTTTACAATTAACAGTCACAACATAGCATATAAAGGCCCGTTCACACTCTTGCAACCGAGTACGACCGAGAGAGACGAGAATTGTTAAAACCTCTTAAAATTTCTTGGGACAGGACGAGAGAACACACTGGCACGCTGGCGCCATCTATGCGGTGACCCTGTAACTGCATTTCACAGGAGCGGAGGTTTTGCGGGATTTTCGAGGTCAATAGTATGTAATACCTATAAGAAAGGCTTGTTTTTAACGTTGACAAAAGTTTTTTGAGCCAAGAAAGAAAGGATAATGCGCGAGAGGAATAGAAAATATGCCGGAGCGCCAAGTTTACACTGCTACCCAATAGATGGCGCCAGTGTGTCCCCTCGTTGTAAGAGGTTTTAAGGAACCCAGTTTTAAGAGGTCGCAAGAGTGTGAACGGGCCTTAAAATGCTTGAGCATTAAAACTTCAAAAAGGTTAGTAAACACCTGGTGGATAAGTCACGCATAAATTTTTACCTAATTCGCTCAAAATAATTATTTCTCTCGGCGTCTAAAAGTCTCACAGAATACTACTAAATCTCACAACTCCTACTGGGTAAGAAAGTCAAGTTAGCCTAGCTTTTGTTTTGTGTGCCAGCCTGTGACCACGCAGAAAGGATCTTTTTCTGCTGCAAGCAGATGGTTTTGATTGTGAACTTCACCTACTTTAGTCGTTTCCTAATCTTCAGTACGACCTCCTGCCAAACAGCTTGCAAGTTTGTACAATCTTTTACTAAGAGCCTTCGTACAGCAGGTTTATTTTAATGCCGGTCTTGCAGCCGGTAGATGCACCGGGTTTCCTAGTTACTCGTTAAACTTTTTCTATGTTCTGTTTACTCCCAAGCTGACTGTTTGGTGGAAGCTACATGCTCATTGAACTGGTAAGTGCATAGCTTTCACCCCATTGTCAGCTTAGGGGAGAACGGAATATATAAGAGGTATTGAAAGCTTCTCAATTGTCTACGATAGCCGCCGACACGAAGAGAACACCTTGGTTTATGCAAGAAGTCTGTCGAAGCCAGTCATGCAATGGTAGATGCACTGGAGCTTTCTTGTTGCAAGTTAAGATTTTTCTAAAATCCTTTAAACAACTTCATTTTCGCAAGGACCTAATCGTCGCATATTTCGCAACTCTACCGTAAAATTACAAGCAAGCGTCTCCCCCCCCGCAAGCAAGTCAAAATTACCCGCCAAGTGGGGGGGGGGCGCTATCCCGGGACGGCACCAAAATTCAAGATGGCAACGACAAAATGTTTCCGCCAGAAAACAAAAAAGCGTAGTGCATGCAGATTTAATATTTTATTTATCTCTGAGAACAAAGACTTTATTAGGCCAAAGATTTAGTCACTGCTATGTAAATCACTTTCAAACCACCAAGACTCCTCAGAGTCGGCCGCAAGAAAAAGTTCGCAGCATCTCGGCGATGTTTCCCAACTGCATGCCGTTGGCTATTTTGACAGCCTCTCCAGAAAGAAGCTGGTTGCTAATGACTCATTCTGCACTTCTTTCACGCTTCAGGTATTAAAAGAGCACGTCGTCCACGTATTCACTGAACACCGCACGCCGTTACTTAGCTTTTGTCGAACTTCTTGGCTTTCCCGTAGTTTGACTGTAGCAAATTGTCAAAATTCTTGTCCCATTCCCGTATCCGGTCGAGCTTGATGTGTCGAGACCGTCTGGTGTACGTGCTTCCCGTTGCCACAATGCCATTGGACGACCTCGATTTTCATTGCCACTGTGTAAGAATGCATAGCCGACCTGACACCCCCAAAACAAAGCAACAATGGCTGTAGTGACCGGGCTGATCGGGCTGCAAAGTAGGATTGGATTGGATTGGATTCTTCGACTGAACCTTCGAGGCCAGTATTGCCTGGGCGCGGTCAGCACGCGAGCGCGTGATACAGGTGCGGAGCGGGGAGGGGGCTCTTGCACGTGGTGGGGGCGCTTGTTCGGATATTTTACGGTAGTAATATTGCGAAAAATGGACCCCACGAATGTATTACCCCGTGGCAACGAATACATAGCAAACCCCTCCCTATCGCGAAATTTTGTACCTGCGAAATCTTTCCGAAACCCACACTTCACAAAATTCAGGAAACATGAGAAATGAAGTTGTTCGCAGTATATCGAAAGCTTCTAAAGCGTCTGCGGTCGCTGCCGGCGGAGAAGCAACGTGGTGGTGCGTGCGAGAAGTTTAGCAAAGTGGAGACGGGGTGGATGTTGTCCCGCAGCCACTTCCGCAACCTGTGCCAGGACGACACCCCGATGGTGCGTCGTGCGGCAGCCTCGAAGCTGGGGGAGCTGGCCAAGGCGGTGGAGGCGGAGTGGGTCAAGACGGACCTGGTGCCCATGTGGGCCTACCTGGCCCAGGACGAGCAGGACAGCGTGCGGCTGCTGGCAGTGGAGGCCTGCGTGGCGCTGGCCTCCCTGCTGCCCCGGGAGGACCTGGACCAGCTGCTGCTGCCCACCCTGCGCCAGGCGGCCGAGGACAAGTCCTGGCGGGTGCGCTACATGGTGGCCGACCGCTTCACCGACCTCCAGAAGGCCGTCGGGCCCGAGGTCACCCGGGCGGACCTCGTGCTCGCCTTCCAGAACCTGCTCAAGGACTGCGAGGCCGAGGTGCGGGCGGCCGCCGCCCACAAGGTCAAGGGTGGGTCCTTCTTTCGGGGCGTCTGCCGGGGACAGGAAGCTAAACACGGGTCCAGAACGCGGCAAGTTGAAAGCGCCGACGTCGCTGGTCCCGAGAGAAAGAAAGCAGACGATAGGTTAGGCATGTTCGTTTTGCCGTGACAAATTGGACTTGTTTGTGCACTCGCCAACTTTACATATATTTATACGATGCGCAACACCGGTGTTTTTCCGTGAAATGAAGCAACAAATTACGGTAGATGCCGACCTTGCAAATTTTGTTTTCCTGCTTCTTTGTGTATAACAAGCGTCGCCAGCAATATGGTCCCGTTGAGACCACTGATGTACGCATACGTGCCTTTGCAGTTCTGAAGGGGCCAAATGCATTAGACCTTTCTTTCTAGAATGCTATATTCACTCATTGGCTGTGGAAGTCTAGCTGACTGCAGAGACAAGTGTTGGAGCCCGTACTCCATCTAGACCCTGGCACGAACCGCGTCAAAGTTTGTGAGCACAAGCTCGTAGTTCTAAGTGACATCCTCTCTGCGAGATCATTTGTATAGTTGGATCACGTTGCAAAGTGAGGAGCTACGCCAACAATGTTCGTTGCGTAAAACCCAGCAAACTGCCAGTTCAGCTAACACTTTTCACAGCATATGCATAGCATCAAACAAAGGAAAGCTTGCCGGGTAATGGAAGCTATGAAAGAGCTACAGTGAACTCTTTTTTCTGAAGTGCAGACTTCTGCCAGAACCTGTCGCCAGAGGTCCAGGAGCAGGTGATAATGAGCAACATCCTGCCGTGCGTGAAGGACCTGGTGTCGGACCCCAACCAGCACGTCAAGTCGGCCCTGGCCTCCGTCATCATGGGCCTCTCCCCGATCCTTGGGAAGCACAAGTGAGCTTCTGTTCCAATTACGATTTACCCTTCGATCTCTGTCAATCCGCCGTGCTGCGTTGTCAGGGCACGCTGTACGGGGATCACCAGTTTCGTGCAAAGGCCTTTTCAGTGCCCATCCATGAGGCAAGAGCCCAGTTTTGCAGTCGTTTCCTGTGGTCAGGGGGAGCAACTCTGAATCAATATTGTACCGAAGAAGCTGGCAAATACTATAGTCGGTGACAGGCTAGGAGTTCGGGGAAGCTCCTCCCACCTCTTTGCACTCGAGCAGAGTGAACGGTGGAGAGGAGGCGACATCCTCTCCAGCATTCACCCTGCCAAAGTGGAAAGGGGCGGGAGGAGCATCCCCCGAACTCTTAACCTGTCACTGACTATAGGCTTACTCGAAAAAAATGGGGAAGGAATTTTCACGGTGCAGTAATGAATTTTGCATTGCACAATGCTCTTGCTTCACTGGAAGGTGTCTCCAGCAGCAAAGGCGGCGCAGAAAAGTTTCAGCCTGGTATGTTGCTCGAATCGAAAGTTAGAAGTGCTTTCTTGAAGATTGGGACAAACGGCTGCCCTGGTCCCATCCCCACCCCAGTCACCCCAGGGCAGCTGGGGGAGTGAGCCTCCCCTACTGGGGCTCTCCAACCTCTCCTAATCTGACGCTGGACTTGGCATGATAAAGAAGGTTTATTCTCTCTCTCCATCTGCAGCAGGTGTGAGCTGGTTACTTGACAGTGCAACTCGTAGATACAACTACCTGTTGTTTGCTTATGACCACCATGTGAAGGTGGTTTTCATACCAAGATGCATTGCTCAGCGCCGAAAGCTAGCGTCATTTACATGCTGCTATATGGAGTAAGCCAGCGTATGCTTGCCGCTGGTGGGGGACGCCTCCCCGTTTTTCAACAACTCCCGAAAAATCACTTTTAGCTTTTATTTTGGGTAACATATCTGACTGAAATGTCTGCCTCCTACCTTCGAGTTTGGGGTTCCCTTCCGGTGAAGTTTCAGCATTCTACGACACATAATTTAATAATGTGCTGCGAAAAAAAAAAAAAAATACATTTTCTTGGGCAGATTTATCTACCGTAAAATTCCGAGCAAGCCCCCCTCCCCCCCCCGGCACGCAAGTCAAAATTACCTGCAAAGTGGGGGGGGGCGCTATCCCGGAACGGCACCAAAATTCAACATGGCGACGACAAAATGTTTTTGCCAGAAAAAGAAAAAAAGCGCAGTGCACACAGATTTAATATTTTATTTATCTCTGAGAATATAGACTTTATTAGGCCAAAGACTTGTCACTGCTATGTTAATCACTTTCAAAACCACCAAAAGACTCCTCAGAGTCGGCCGCAAGAAAAAGTTCGCAGCATTCCGCGATGTTTCCCAACTGCATGCCGTTGGCTATTTTGACAGCCTCTTCAGAAAGAAGCTGGTTGCTAATGACTCATTCTGCACTTCTTTTGTGCTCCAGGTATTCAAAGAGCGCGTCGTCCACGTATTCACTGAACACTGGCGCGCCGTTACTTAGCTTTCGTCAAACTTTGGCTTTCCCGTAGTTTGACTGTTCCCGTATCCGGTCGAGCTTGATGTGTCGAGACCGTCTGGTGTACATTTTTCCTGTTTTCACAATGCCATTGGACGACCTCGATTATCTTTGCCACTGTGTAAGAATGCATAGCCAACCTGACACTCCCAAAACAAAGCAACAATGGCGCGTAGTGATCGGGCTGATCGGGCTGCAAAGTAGGATTGGATTGGATTGGATCCTTGGACTGAACTTCGCAGGCCAGTGTTGCCTGGTCGCGGTCAGCGCGGCGCGTGATACGGGAGCGGAGGAGGGGGGCGCTTTCCCGGAACGGCGCAGAAATGTGAAATTAGCAGTGAAGTTGGGGGGGGGCTCTTGCTCGGGTGGGGGCGCTTGCTCGGAATTTTACGGTAGTACTTGGATCAGCATAATGATTTCTGTTTACTGTCAGTGGATAAAATGTTGAACTGTAGCAACAAATTGTAGAGCCACTGCCCCTCGGTTTCTTGTGCGAGGTGTTGACTGGCATTTTGAAGTTCACCTCGCATCTTCCTGCGATGGCAGTATAGTAGGTGGTTAACTTCGTGGAGGCCACGGTGGAAGAAGAGACATCTGCCGAATCAAAGCGAGAAACGAGGCTAAAGGCAGTTGCACGTTTCGCAACCTTGAAAATGTGCACGATTATAGGGGCGGTTCCTCGAGTTTCTGTCATCGCTGCGCCTTCTCACTCGTCTGTCAAAAACGGGCACGAACCTTCGACACACTTGCTCTGTGGGGAGGCAACGCCGTTCAGATGCCTCTTTGTTCTTCCACCGTGGTGGAAGTGTCGCGCGGTTGAGACTCCAGTCTTGCAGCCTTGACTCTGTGGCCGTCCTTTGGCGCAGCACGGTGGAACACCTGCTGCCGCTGTTCCTGTCCCAGCTGAAGGACGAGTGCCCCGAGGTGCGGCTGAACATCATCTCAAACCTGGACTGCGTCAACGAGGTGATTGGCATCCAGCAGCTCTCCCAGAGCCTGCTGCCGGCCATCGTCGAGCTGGCCGAGGACTCCAAGTGGCGCGTCCGCCTCGCCATCATCGAGTACATGCCCCTGCTCGCCGGACAGCTGGTGGGTCTACGCTCTTTACCAACGTTCGCCGTCTGCCGCCAGAACAGAGACGTGAAACACTCTACCATCTTGCTCTCGTACCGGGCACCCATTGTCCCAGCATTTGCCCCTTGGATTAGACTTTCAACCACCCAGTATAAATGATACAGTATAAACAGCGCAAAAAAACATGAATGGAAGGAAAGATACGAGCTACCCGGGACAAGCGCTTACTCGCAACTGTAGGTTTATTACCGTATAAACTGGAGTATAGGTCGAACCGGAATATAAGTCTGCTCCCTAATTTACAAATTGCAAAAACCGAAAAAAAAAAAAAGCCTTTGTGGCAAGAAAATACAACCATATTTTGGTAACAAAATTGGCCAAGTATACGGAAGGACGAGAAAACACGGCACATTTATTTAATTGCTTGGCACGCAATAAAACAGGAAGTGCTCGAGCGTTACTACTTAGATTCTTCAGAACCTTCATCTGACGACGAGCTCACTAACGCAATTCAAAAGGCCGATGTCGTCCCTTTGAGTTGCGCCCTCAAGAGCCCGGAGGCACGAGCGACTTCGGCGGCCTTCGTACGGATGCACTCCGACGTCACAGGTAGTGATCTGACGCGCAGATCCTGAATAAAATTTGCCACCTTTGTTTCCAATTCAGGGGTACACTGCAGTCCTTTCACTAAATGAAGTTTTCCTCGCCTTGCTGCACGCCACCAGTTTTTGTCTCTGACCTCGCCAGTAGCGTAAGCTCCTCTCCGATACACCGAACTCTCTCTGCACTGCAAGATTCCCGTGGATCTCTGCATAGGCAATTGCCTTCTTCTTGAAGGCTGCCATGAACTGTCTTCTACGTTCACTCATTATCACTCCGAAGGCGGCAACGGTGGATGTAACAAACCAAGGAGCACAAGTGGAAGTGAATCGTGACCATCATGACAAGTGCACGAGTGCAAGGCAATTGAAAAATAAAACAAGATGGCGGCTTCAGCCACCCAGTGTTGCGAGATTATTTTTGTTTTTACGCTAATGATTTTTATATAAGACGAGGGTCAACTTTTTCAGGTCCATTTTCAAAAATAAATTTAACCTATATTCCGGTTTATAAGGTACTTGAAACGAGTATAAAGAAGACAAGAGCTATAAAAACAGATGACACACGTGTGCCACTCCATCACACAATCGCATTAGTGTCTCCCGTCATTGAACGAAAAATGTTTATCGTTTCTTAGATAAGGTCATCAACGTCTCGCTTATGCATAATTCGCCCAGACTGCTCTTATTATGCCTGGTAGTCTTTGTTGGAATCTGTGCCAGTGGTAGTTACTGCCAGTTTTCTAAGGCATTTGAGTTCCATTCATTCCTTAACTCTAAACAAAATGCTTCTCCGGCATAAGTGCACTCTAAGCACAACTGAATCGTGCATCAGTAACTCCCTGGAACCAAAAACTCTCGCAGTTTGTGCTACCACACGTCGTGAAATTGACAGTCTGTAGGCTCATTAGCTCTCCAATGCTAAATTGTCAACATGGTGACTGTTTTTGGCCGTCACTCGCAAGTAGCTAAGCATTGCTCGTAATCGAAGACATTAAAGAACTTGCGTACTGTGCCGTAACACTGGGTGCAATGTGATTTGAATGCACCCCATTACTTTATTACGTAGCTGCATTGCGCTGAAACTAAGCGCAGTGCTGGTCCTTGTAAGGGAACTGCCACCGACACTGGCTGTTTTCCTTTCCAGGGTGTGGAGTTCTTCGACGAGAAGCTGAATGCCCTCTGCATGACCTGGCTGGTTGATCACGGTGAGTGGTGTCCATTAGAGTAACTGTATGCTCTGCTTGCGGAGCAGAGTACAGCAATGGTGCTTCCAGGGCGGCCATGTTGGATCCAAGGTCGTCTGCGGGGAAGCAACCGTCGCTTCTACGCGAGCCCCGGATGCGCGAGCTACGCGATCGTCCTCCGCATCGTCTTCTTCCCAGGCTTCGAAACATGTTTTCAAACATCGCTCGCGTTATAAAACAACGTGATTATACTGTATCTAGTGGCTACACATAATCTTGAATGGTCAAAGGACCTTCGAGTTCATTCTATTTTAGTGTTGGATGTATATTTTGCAAACACAAAGCGAGAAACATGGTCCGCCCGAGGCTCGGCGCCTGCAAGGTCGCTTTCCCGCACAAAGGTCAGATCCAGCTTTGTGCATGCGACTGCTTCTCCGCCAATAGGGGTATTCACGGGATGTCATGTTGTTGGACCTTGTTCACAGCGTATGCTCAGAACTAGCTTTTATTTATCGTTTTCCAAGAACTGCGATTCCGATTGTGCGGAATGGACATTGAACGTTGCATCCTCGTGCATTCCTCGCAAGCAGTGAGGTCAAAGCTACGGGTGTACCTGTGCACTCGCGAACCTTGAGCATCGATCAAAGCTGTGCACATGCCGTGTTCGCTTCTTCTGGAATGCCCGACAAAGCTGTACTTAAGCATCGTTATGAGCATGCGCTGCGAACGATGTCCAACAAAATGGCACCCCATATATGCCACCCATACGGAGCTGGCGGCGAAAGGAAAAGGACTGCGATACTCTGGCTCTGCAAGCAGAGCCTATACAGTTATTCTAGTGTCCATTTTCTGACATGGCCAGGTGCCCCTTGTCCGTCCGTCTAGACACCTTGGCAAAGGTGCCTTCGAGAGCACAAAAGCAAAAGTTCCTGTCTGTGCTTTGCAGTGTTTGCCATCCGAGAGGCGGCAACGCAGAACCTCAAGAAGCTCGTGGAGAAGTTTGGCAAGGAATGGGCCACCAACACGGTGATCCCCAAGGTGCTGACCATGTCCCGGGACCAGAACTACCTGCACCGCATGACCTGCCTCTTCTGCATCAACGTGAGTCGCGGGAGCGTGACCCCCGAGAGGAGGGCCTCCACTTATTTTGCTTCCGATGCCTACTTTCTCTTCGACTACACCCTAGCATCTTACCGGCTTCAGAGTTAGTGCCGTCCATGCTGGTGCCACTCAATGATCCACAGAGCACCAATACACACTATCTTCTGCTCTGTGTTTGTGTTTCTGCAGCGACGCTCAATGAACACCTATGTCAATAGGCTCATCAAGAAACGAGTGAAAAGCGACTTTGTGCTGTGGAATGCGTTTCGGTGAACTGTTTCCCTCTTGGGCAGGTGCTTTCCGAGGCCTGCGGGGGAGACATTACGGGCAAGCTGATGCTGAGCACGGTGCTGAGCCTGGCCGGAGACAATGTGGCCAACGTGCGCTTCAACGTGGCCAAGACCCTGCAGCGCATTGCGCCCATCCTCGATGCCCCGTGAGTGCACGCTCCCAAGAGCTCTGACGATTGGCCCTGCGCACTTGAGGAGTCGCGATGCCTTGTGGTTGGCCAAAAATTGCCCGAAATTTCCTCGTGAAAAATTATGCATTGCTTGTTAGGATAAAGGCCGTGTTGGTCACCGTCGAGGGGTCATTTATTAAGGTATGCAGCGTTTAAAGGGACACAACACCCCCAAAAAGTGTTTGCTATCTTTTGCCAGGTGATTTTTAATGGTGTCGGAAGACTACCCAAGCAATATTTTGCTACAGTGTCATATATTTTCTTTCAAGTAACAAAAACGCAACTGCTCGAAACCGAAACTGGGCTGGAGAGAAAGGAGAAATGTAGAGGAGGGGGGGGGGGGGGCTGCCGGAAGTCACGTGGCTACACCCAACTGCATTTTTTTTTTTTTTTTTGTTGTGGCAAGGCGAAGTGGACAGGTAACGCGCACGTCAAGCACTAAAATGCACAAACGTCAAGCATGAGGTGCTTGTCGTTTGTGCATTTTTCAAGCTCTTACCAATTCGTGTTCATAAGACGAGCCATGTCTTCAGCGAGGAGGGGCGACAACTCGGCGACGTCTTAGGGCGAATCAGCTTGGTGGTTGGACATGTCGTACGGAATAAATCCTAATTGTTTTGATCGGTAAAAAACATTTCTTTCGAAGCTAAACAGATTTGCAGATAGTACTGCGAACAACAGTTTTAGGTAGAGGTCCCATGCCCGTCGTCCACCTCGTCCAGCCTGCGACTCCCGCGATACGACGCTATGTTGAGAATTATGCACAGAATGCTTCCAGTACTCCGTGAATCAACTTATTAGCAGTTTTTTAGAAGCCACAAAAAATGGGTATATTTTTTTTCTATTTTTAATGTTGAGTGTGTTCCTTCGATGACCCACGACTTTGATTAAATTTGGTGTGTGTGTCTCAACCGCACAGGACCACGGAGAAGAGAGTGAGCTCGGCTCAACCGGCCAGTTCTTGATTGGCGGTTTTCGGGCGGAAAGAGAACGAATTTCGAGCTGCAAATTGTGTTCTGGGTAGTTGGGCTCTCGTATGTCACGTGCAAATAAAAACCTCGGTGAGCATAAATACCCTGTCAGTGTCCCTTCAAGGCAATTAAATTATGTTTAACTTCTTAATTTGTGAAAATAAACATGGTTTCGATTAGCAACTTGATGGGCATCATTGAAAATCAGCTTGGTGGTGACTAAATTCACCTATTTTAGAAAGAATTGGGGTTCTGTTTTCTGGGTCCCGAAACTGCAATCAATGTCTGCATACTCACATGGTTTTTCCCCATTTTTCGCTCCAGCTACCTCGCACCTCTAGCACAACTGGTACCTTTGCACACCACCACCCTCCCTACTCACTCCTAGGCTTTCTAAATTTGACTCATTTAGTGGTCTTCAGTGATGGTCAGCGGGGTAGTAGTTGCATCCATATGCTTCGTTTCAGTAACCAAAGTGTAAAATGTGCAAAACTAAGTAAAGACTTCATTACCGGATATGCTACGTACCTCACTTAATTAGGGCCCTTTGCAGCGACTAATACGGCACGAGTGGTTTTTCTCTGCAATACATAGTTTTCATAGGAAGAGGTTGGCCAGCGTTCAGTGGAACACCCGGTATATGGCAGTAGTGGCATATGTTTGGCGAAACAAAGTTGTTGGGCGTTATTTTGAGTGCAGCGCCTCTCCCAAAGTATGTCTGGCAATGGATGCACCTCTCATTCGAGTTTCTAAGAGATGCTTGCTGTTGTGACGATCCATTGTGCAGCACTTTGCAAGGCCAGGTGAAGCCTTGTCTGGAGAAGCTGAACACAGACACGGATGTGGACGTCCGTTACTTTGCATCGGAGGCCATTTGTGGTGAGTTCTTTCGATCTAAGGACTCTTTCATTTGTACTGTTGTACTCTTGTCGCAGATATGGGGCCAAACCAGTTGCAGTGTTTGCTGAAATCTTTTGCATTTTGAAAAGAATCAAAACTGTTGGAAGGTGGGCCTGCTGTGCTAAAGCAGAGCTGGCACTGCACTTTATAACTTACTAAGTGTAGTTGATCTAAAATTTCCTGGTCCTCTCATTTCTGACTTATAGTGCGAGTAGCATCGAGCAATTAATTTCTGGGGCTCGAAAGGCCCTTTAAATTGCACTCTCATTAATTCTCATTATTATCTCTCATTACTGGGTAAACACCGAAAATTAACCCCCAAGGCAGTTTTCTTTGAATCGTTGAAAACTGCAAAGCCCCGAATTTGAGCTGTCCTTATAATTGCATAAACAAAAACAAAATAATAAAAAAACTGCCAGTTTTACGGAAGGAATTTTCTACCCCTTTTTTTCTCGGGTCACCCAGAACAGGGCCGCACTGAACTGCCCTTATGGTTGTTCCTTTCTATCAAAACCACATTCCTTGCCCCGTCCCGTCCCCTTATCTTTACCAGCATTACTGGAGAAAATATTATAATTTATAAATTATATTTTCTCCAGTACAACACAAGCTCCACACACCGATTTCTCTCTGGCATTTAAATTAGGCATCAAAAACACCGATTCAAAGGGAAAAAGATAAACACCGATAAATAACCCCCGATTTTGAAGAAAAATAAATACTGAAAACACGGGACCCTACTTACGGTTCAGAGGGATGCACATGTTATGCTTGTATCTTTTGCTACCTCCATTTCCAACTCACGGTATGCATTCTTGTTGCATTGCAGTACTCCCCTGATGGGCCACTGCAGAGCCGGGCTTAGCAGTGTTGTGCGGTCCCCCCACTCTCTCCCTTGAGCGCATTTTGGTGTGGAATAAAAGCCTAGTTGTACGAGTATATGTCCATCTTTATTGGTCACGCCAGCCGGGGCCGCTTCTCGCCCCTGGCCGACTTGGCTTGGCTCGGCTCTGGTCGCGGTGCGGGCGTTTCCTGCTTGGCAGCCTCTTCGTGCTGCTTGGGTGGGAAGTTTGCGGCCAACTCGGCGAGGAGCAGGTCCACTCGGCGCCTCTGGAAGATGCTCCCCGGCGCGTGCTTGGCGGGCGGCTTGGGCTGCGGCCGGCCGTCCGGAAACTGCCACCAGTAGCCACGGAACGGGTGGTAGCGGGCAAAGGACAGGGATTCATCCAGGGCGGCCTGTAAAGGACGGTTTGCTCCACTCGGTCGCCAAGAATTACCGCTGTGCTTGGGTTTTTTCTAGAAGATTCAGGAAACCCTTGCGGTGTATTTCGGTAAAGCTATACTCAATTTCGGCATGATAATGCCCCGAAGGTAGAGCAACGAGAAGCCCTATGGGGCTGCACACCGATGCTTTTGACATGACATGCCATACCCAAAGGGGTGTATGCACGGAAACGCTCATACAACGAAAACAGACCTCACTATAACAGTCTACTGCTCTGAATATACCAGTGAGCAACTGTTCGCATGTTGTTATGTAGCTACTGCCCTTGAATCAATGCCTCGCTCATTTGAAACAGGCCCACCTCCTGCGCAGGCGTAAGGCGAAACGACGCTTTAAATGAGCCGTCGGAGTGCGCGGCCAATATAGTTTGACTCTCTGTTGCTAGCAGAGGTGTCGTTCGATTGACGTTTCTGGTATCATTTCGAAGTTGAATAGACATTTGCCTCAACAGGTGCTAACATAGCTTAGGGACAATACTGTGTTACTAACTCCGCGTGAAAGTAGAAACAGCCTAAAATTGGCCGTTGAGGCCTCTGCCTTTGTTCCTATTGTATACATATTGCTGGTATGTAGAACAGGTTTCTCCTCCCCAGCCTTCCTAGTGCATGTTCTTCTCACTGGCCTGGCGTTGCCTTGGCCAGAGGGGAAAGGCAACTACTGACACAGTGTATGAACCATTCCATTCAGCGCTCTCTGGGCGGTGCCATTTTGTTAGGACCGCAGCGCCCTCTCCAGACATCCGGGAAGTTTAGCAGGTTCGGCGGTGTAAAGCGAGAGAGAGGGCACGCGCCCGACTCTGCTAGCAGACGACAATCCGGAAGGTCGCCGTTCTCCATCTTTGGGCTGTACCGGCGGGCTGTACCGAACATCGAACTCTCGTTCGGTGGCTGCCGTTATGAAGTGGTTCGCGTTCTTAGAATCTTTATGGCTCTCTCCAAAATCAGCCTTATAGCTGCTCTGTTGTTTTATTTCAGTAAATGATCAAATAGCGGATTTTTGTTCCGTTACTTCAATAGCAGTGGAGTCAACCGGCAACTCAACCACGGCGTCTACTGCGCCAGGAGAGCACGTATTTTTTATTTATTACTACAGACTACACTCTCAATGTGGCTAAGGGCCTACGCCAGTACGAACTTCGTATAGTAAATTAGCCACAGCAACCGGATTTACTTTTCGCCGGAGCGGTACCGGCCACTCTGACACAGTTTTTCCATATATTTTTTTATTTGGGCCTTTTCCGCTAGAGTAACTGTATATGCTCCGCTTGCGGAGCAGAGTACCGCAATGGTGCCATTCTGGAGCCAAGCGCTGCGGGAAGCCACAGTCGGTTTTTGCAGGGGACACGAAGGCGCAGACGCGAGGCGGCGCGCTGTGGCGTGCTGCGGCTGCTGCGGCGCGCTGCGTAAGGAAAATAGTGCGGCGTGCGGCGACGAGCCGCGCATGTGCCGTCATCGTTCTCCCGTCGTTTCCTGTTTCCCTCTCGATTGCAAGAATCGCACCCGCGGATTCCGCGGGTCGTGTGTGAAGTGAAGTCGTCAAGTCGCTGTTGCTGGGACGCAGATAGCGTCGTGAGCCCGCTGTCTGCCCAACTTTTGGAGGACCTTTCCCTCGAGCGATCGCAAGAAGCAAAAGAACGCAGGCCTGCTTATTTTCCCCTTGTGTTTAATCGAAGAGCGGATGCCGCTGCTCAACCTGTGACTTCTTTTTGTTTTCTTTTTTTTAGCAGACAGTTTATTTTGTTTTATGTAGAGTGAGCAGTGCTCCACCTTCGTGCGTCCCAGATATATGCGAATCCGAGGAAAGTCGAGCACCCGCACTTTCATGCTAAAATAGTGTACAACTTTCTTTTTTATTTTTTATCGAAATTTTTTGCCATTTCGCGAGTTCGAGACGCCCTGAATAGAGCTCTTGGAGATCGTGTCTTGACGTCGGAATCCGGTACAAGCTCTTGCCGCTGTCCGCTCGATTTGTGCACTTCGTAACACTACAGCCTGTCATTTTCACGGGGCTTTTTCACGTGCATGCAAAATTCATTGCGGTAAACGACGCAGCGGCTGATGAAAACACCGTCCACTCGCTTTCGAACGAGAGCTCGCCCACTCGCCGAGATGGCCGGATGTGCCGATCGCGTATCGCGTATCACTCCGCGAGAGCCGCAGATGCGAGCAACGCGATCGTCGTCCGTGTCGTCTGCTTCACATACCTTGGAAACAGATGTCCTAAAACATCGCTCTGCGTTAGGAAAAAACAGGATAGTACTGCACCCAGCTGATAAACATAATGTTCAATGAAT
>JAZHYW010063166.1:0-10855 GCA_037355805.1 Ixodes ricinus
ACGCAAAAATTCTGGTTTTTTTTTTTTTTTGCGCATTTTGCGCATAATTATTTATACTCTATTTACCTCATGACGTACCGCAGGAAAGGCTACAAGCACGAGCTCCTCGGTGGCACAAGCTCTCGGGGTACCCCGACGATTTCTTCATGGTACCTGATTTGCTTGAAATTTTGCTAGTCTCGCCAAACAACATCGCTAAAATAGTATCCCAAATATTAGGTTAAAATTAATTTTTTTTCACGAAGTTATTGAATTTACAATTTTGGTCCTCACCACCCCTCAACATGTTTTTTCAAACTGAAAGTCTCTACTGGCAACAACAAAAAAGTGACGTCATTAGAAGCGCAGGGGTTCACTTTTTGGACTGTAGAATTTGTTCCCAACTGATTTGAAGCAGTTTCATGGTGTCAAATTAATGCTTTGGAAGCTCGCTCCAGGATCCGCGCTCCAGCACGGAGCGAATGATTGGCATATTCTATTTTTTTAGACTGCCTGCTCGACTTGCAAGCCTGCCCGCCACTGACGTCACGACACTGAAAATGCGGGTGGGGAATGCTGATTTTTTGCAATCATTTTCATTTGCCAATTTCACTATAACTATTATGAATTTCGCGATACTAAATAGCATACCGGAAAGGGTAAAGGCCGGGGAGTCAGAAACATATAGTTAGTTGAGGTAGCCTGAAAATCGCCGGAGTAATCCCTGGCCTGGCAGCTGTCAACGCTATGAGCTCGCGCTTCTAGCCTTCGCTGCGGTACAACATAAGGTGAAACAGGGGCGGATTTAGAGGGGGGGGGGGGGGGGGGTCCGTGTGTCCTGACTAGGGATGTCGCGAACCACCCTAGGTTCGATTTCGAAAGGTTTCGATATTTTCGAAGCGAACTGAGGTTCGCATTCGAAAAATTTCGATATTTTCGTACCGACCGAGGTTCGAAATCGAAAAATTCGCAACTTTCGATCACAGTGGAGTTTCGAATTCGAAAAGTTCGAAGCTTTCATGGTTTCTAAAGTTTCGGGTTCGAATATTTCGAATATTTTTTTACTTGAGGTTCGATAAATTCGAAGATTTCGAACTTTCCTAACTTAAAAATTCGACATATTCGAAAAATTCAAATTTCTTGGGATCTGAAGTTCGAAAAATTCGAAGATATCGAAATTCTTTGGATATAAAATTCGAAAAATTCGAACGCTTCGAATTTTTGTAGACATAAAATTCGAAAACTTCGAAGATTTCGAATTTTTTTCTACATAAAGTTCGAAAAGTTCGAAGGTTTCGATTCTTCTTTAAAGCTAATATTGAAAAAAAAAAACTTCGAAGATTTTGAATCTTTTTTTTATGTGCTGGAATATTTGCCAGTGCAGAGTGACGTGTCACCATGGATCAGTAATTTTGACCGCCAGCCCGGGAGGGGGGGGTCTTTAACGTGCATAGCGCAGCAGTGATCACACGAACGCACTGTTTTACGATACTCATCCAGTTCGAAACGGCCAGGGGCGGGCAGGAGGTTGAGGCTCAAAAAACCTTGAAGCGACCTGGCAAAGTACCTCCCCACCCCTTGCACGCTGGTAGTAATCCGATCGAACGCCGCCCGAGTGACGCTGGCATATAGTAAGTTTAGTTTGTAATTGTCCTGGAGGTTTATTTTCCGGGACGGAGGAAACGCCCCGCAAAAAGCACAGAAGCCGACACAACTCGAGGTCGAGGAGCGTTCTACAATACAAGTGGCGTCGGAAGAGGAAAAACGGGGGAGGGGGGAGAGGTGCTCTAGCCCCCATTCCCCACTTCCAGATATTTCGGACTGTTAAAGAAAACAATACGGGGAAAGAGGGCGTGGTCGAGCTTATTTTAATCTGAAATTATTTATGTATATGTATAGCTACTGTCGCTCTTCACTGCATAAAAGGTCGCGTAGAATCGTCATTTTCGGAAACTCGTTGTCAGAAGGCACTACTTGCCACATGCTTAGAGGTTCGGAAGTTCAAAGCTATCTCTTTTCGACCTAAATAACTGTGCCATTGGTAAAAGAAAAATAAACATAACAATGAATGCGGGGATAAAAAGCTGGAGAAAAAAAAGAAACTATAAAGATCCCGCCGGAAGTGTTGTATTCTTGCATATTCAGAAGCTCAGAACTTCGAAACAAGTTTCTCCTACCAAAATGTCTACAGGCTAGAAGAAACACTTCCCAAAAACGTAACGCAAAAAAAAAAAAATTTTTTTAATGACGTGGAACTTGATTAATATTAGAAATCTTCGCCCATGAGTTAATTTATTCCTCATTTCACATTATTTTGTATTCTGCAGATGGCAATTATATGTACTGTCTGTGGTGTTAATTTAAATGCGATACCTCAAACAACTTAGAGGAAAAAAAACACCACGTTTAGGACATAATTGCCTGTAGATACATGTTTGAACATTTCTTCGAAACTCATATTTAATAACAATAATCACATCTTAAGACGACACTTACCTAGGCTATACATAGATCCTTCTTAAAAAGTTTTAACATCTCTACCGTAAATAGCTTCGGCTTTAGCGCGCTTCAAAAATGGCACAAACGACAATCGTCAAAAACCCGTCGTCCTTCCTCGCCCCTTCGGGAATTTATTTCTTTAAAACTGAGCTTGCCAGAACATTGTTATAAGCGGCATTGTCTTTCGTAAGGAACGCAGCACCGCATGTAAAAATTCGAGAAAAAAAAATTACGATTGTACCTCACTACTCACTACTTGAATTCAAATGAAACCGTCCGCCGGTCTTTCGAAGTTCGAAGTTCGACGAACGTCGAACTTTTACCCTAAAAGTTCGAAGTTCGTCGAACTTTGGATTTTTCAGGATTCGAAAGTTCGAAACTTTTCGAATTCTCTTGATAAATAAGTTCGAAAGTTCGAAAATTATCGAATTCCTTGGCGTAGGAAGTTCGAAAGTTCGAAAAGCTTCGAACTTTTTAGTGCAAGAAATTCGAAAGTTCGAAAATCATCGAAGTTTTTGGTCTATCAAGTTCGAAAGTTCGACAAGCATCGAATTTTGCAGCATAATAAATTCGAAAGTTCGAAAAGGATCGAATTTTCTAGCATAATAAGTTCGACGGTTCGAAAAGCGTCGAACTTCTTAGTTTTACAAGTTCGAAAATTCGATTTCCGTCGAATTTTACGATATAGAAAGTTCGAAAATTCGAAATATTTTCGAACCTTTCGAACCGCTCGATTCGATCATCGAAACTTCGGTTCGAAAAAAGTTCGCGGCATCCCTAGTCCTGACCCCCCCCTTGATTTCTGCAAGTGTAAAATTTGGGGGCGTAAAACGAGGGAGAGGGGGAGGGGGGTTCCTGCAACATATGGTACGCTGACCAACACCGTGAACCCCCCCCCCCCCCTTTTAGGAAATTCCTGCATCCGCCCCTGAGTAACAGATGTGTTGGTCCTTTGTCCCACTTGGGGACAAAGGACAAACAAATTCTCTAGGGATTATAATAGTCATTCTTTTGCAGCTCACTTGCACCTTTGCATTATTATCAAGGTTTTGGTTACGGTTGTTTTGGTGCAAATCCACTGAATGCTAGTTTACTGGTGGTGTATTGTGAATATCACGAATATATTTGTTAGTTTGGTTAGTTTTAATAAGTTAGATCGGGTAGAGGGACATTTTATGTAATGTTAGCATCCGTCGACTTGGTCGAAGCTTTTTCTCTCTTTCTCTTCTGTGTCCCATAATCCATTACCCGTTAAGTTTCGGTTCTTGCACCAGTCTTCGTTTCTTTCGTGTTGAAGTAACGTGTGAAACAATGCTTATTGACTTGGGCGGTTCACACAGAATATTTGTATGTCAAACGACGATTTCTTTATGCCAATTCTGGACATTATGCCTCAGGCTCTCGGCTGTATGGAAGTAAACCCAATAAACTCCTTTGAACCTTTGAAATAAACTACAGCTGCCCGAGCTTCCGCGTCTTTGAGCCGCCGCCCAGTCGCTACTCCAGCTGAGCCGCAGCCAGCCGAAGCCGTTACCGCTACTGTTGGGATTGGTAGCACTGGTGGGGGAACCGCGAGCAGTATGGCTGCAAGTGACGCCAATACTGAGGACTCATTGTATCCCATCGCTGTACTCATCGATGAATTGAGGAATGAAGATGTTCAGGTAAGCCTACGCACTGTCACTTACTGCCTGCTTGCGCCAGCCGCCACGACAAGGCCTCTAGATATGGGGCCTGCTAACCCTAACGTCATAAGCTCATTTGTTGACACGGGAGACTGCTTTCACGGAAGGACATTTGAGTCGCCCTGGACAAAGTGTTCAAGTAGGTGCTTTTTGAGCGCAGAAACTGTATGACGCGTCGCATATAGGATCGGCGTATGCTCTTCTCTTTTCATCGTGCACTGCTGCAACTAGTGAATTGAGTGACGCACCCTTTGGACGGCTTCCGTCGTTCAGGAACGAACCTCCAGAATGAGCACAGACTTCCACTTTACCTTTCGGGCTTGTTGGCCGACTCTGACTCCGATCTTGAATAATCTACGGTCTTAAATTATAACACTTTGTTGTACGACGTAACAAAGGTGGCTTTGTATCGCGAAGGGATGCTAACAAAACCGCCTTCGTTTCCTCTTCTATAATGCGTTAACCTGTTTCTTTCTTTAAATTGTTATAATGTGTAGAGTACAAATTTTCCAAATTTACATGTAGAACCACTTTGGAGAGGTTGCCATCTTGTTTTACGTAAAGTATGTCACCGTATGTTGCTTCATTTATGTAGGCATACTCTGTTTCACCATAAGTGCTAGCCAGGGGTGGATGCAGGAATTTCCTGTGAGGGGGGGGGGGGGGGCGGGGGTCAGGTGTTGGTCAGCGTACCATATGTTTAGGAACCCCTCCCCCTCTCCTGCGTTTTACGCCCTAAATTTTACACATGCAGAAATCAAGAGGGGGTCAGGACATCCGGACCCCCCCCCCCCTCTAAATCCGCCCCTGGTGCTAGCGAAACCGATGCTACAAGCAGGGCATGTTGCCTTGAGCGACATTTTTACTGCACGAGTGCGCGTGCCTAACAGGCCTGCTCAGAGCATTGCTTCGCTTTTGTGGCTTCTTCGCTCGGACTTCTTGGATGACCCCTGCATCAAATATTAACAACTCGAGCGTTTGCCTAAATATGATACAAGTTTATTCCAAAAGTCGCAATCCTATTCACTTTTCAGAAAGCGATGATAGTATTGAATATACATGCTTTGCACTGACATCACATCATCCATTTTGCACCACCAGGGAAGAAAGATGGGGTGAAGCTGCTTTTGCACGAATTGAGTGATGGGTTAATCTTCTATAATATTCTAGAGGGAGAATAGCGACGTCTGGGGCACACAAGAGAGAGTCCCGGTGAGAGGGGAGTTCCTCCTTCCCCTCTTCTAAGGTGGTGGCCAGAGAGATAGGTTTTATCTGAGTTTGAATCTCTGCAGCAGACACACTGTAATGTAGCCAAACAAGAACACTTGCTGTCATTTGTTAATGACTGCTTCCTAAGGCAGACTTTATTATGGATGCTCTTGCCATAAGAAGGTTAGTGCCTGATGCCCTACTGCACCTCATAAGGCAGTATCATAATTATTTTCGCACAATGGCAGTTGTTTAATCGTCGCTGAGCCGCAACACCAATTCAAACGTGGAAAGGATATGCCAGCTGAAAAGAAGACAGAAAGACTGATTTGAAGTAACAGTAAGAAAGCACAAAACGAGCAGGAGGACGAAGCTTGTGCATGTCTGTTTTCGTCCTCCTGCTCGTTTTGTGCTTTCTTACTGTTACATCTGTTCCAACATGCTCGTCAAAATCCTCCCGATTTGAACATTTAAGGAATCCAACTTTGTTGGATGGGCAGTCACCTGGTAAAGGCATCATCCACACTGTCCTCGTCACACGACTCCTTCCTTTTTCTCAGACCTTAATGACGTGAGTAGTCCCAAATCTTTAGTCGCGAGCCAACTAGCTTGTTGATCCCTAAAGCTAGGCTCTTCGTTTGTTGTGTGCGCAGTACATTGGGGAGCGTAGAAGTGTTGGTACAAAGAAAAGAGGCGATTTACAAGAAATGCCCTCGCCCTTGGTGCAAGCGCAGGCTGGACTGCGAGATGAGGCTTCCAACGGTCCGAGTGATTGATTGTTCTCCCCACTTGTCCAGCTGCGGCTGAACAGCATCAAGAAGCTGTCCACCATTGCCCTGGCTCTGGGAGTGGAGAGGACCAGGAGCGAGCTCATCCCTTTCCTCACAGGTGGGGCTGCCTTCAGTTCACCTGTCCACTCTGTGAGCGACGCTTTTGGGGAGAGAGAGTGGTACGCAAAGTACACTCGCAACGCGGGCGGATAATGTGCAACAATTCAGTGGGGTCCAAATGAATGAGAAAATGCTACAGTTGTGCACATTGGCTGTACTCACTCAACTTCTAGCCAGCATTGGGATGGGCACAAGTGCATGACCTTGAGAGATGCTGTTATTTTCTGGATGTGCAAACTGACTGCTGAGTTGACTTTTCACGGCTGCACCTCAGCTAGTGATGCGTGTACGTCTGGAGCAGAGTATCATATTTATTCTGGTTGCTCTTTTATAGTATTCTTTTCAACTGCATGATGGGGCTGGGATGTCAGCAAACAAGGTTATTGTTTTCTTTCTTACAAATTTGAGTTAAAACTACAAGAGTAGGCTTCTATATTGTTCAGGATACTATGCTTTTGTATGTGGTCACACCACTTGCCTCCAAAAGTCACTATGCATGCATGTTTCGTTACACCACACCTTTAGGTCACTACAGCTTCTCTGCTTCACATCCTTGTGGGCATCAATGAGAGACTTGGGTGTAACTTGCGGTGTGATATGGGGAAGCTGAAGGTGTGTTGGTCCTGTGCTGTGCAGACACGATCTACGATGAGGACGAGGTTCTGCTCGCGCTGGCGGAGCAGCTGGGCAACTTCACCCCGCTGGTTGGGGGCTCAGAATTTGTCCACTGCCTCCTGGTAAGTGCTCACTTTTACAAGTTCTCCTTCTTTATTGCTAAAAACTTGCAGCCCATTTTGGTTCTTCCTGAAGAAATTATTGTACATAGAGTATGTTACAGAGAGAAGAGTTAGGGCACAGGCGAGCTGGTGAATATTAAGAAACATAATAAAACCGGAAGCACGAAGGACACACAGAACCTTTTCTTCTCACGAGGTCTTACAAAATGGTCCCAAGTTTTGTCCACTATCAAGCCTTCCAGGCTGGACATTGTCACTTCTGTGAATGCCTTAGGCAGCAGAATTAGTGGTGAAAAGGAGAGGTCTGGCTTTGGGAACCAGGCATTGAAAGTCATGAATAGGTTTGTAGACGCTTCATACTGTCTTGATTCAAGGAATTTCAGATGGATTAGATATAGTTAAAATCGGAGTTGATTGAAAGGAAGCTGGTGTTGGTCGCAGACGGGTAAATTTGCAGTGATAACAGTTGGATGTTTTGAAGAAAAAGTTCAGTCAGCCGTAGAGGGCCTTTTTCAGCCTTGTACTGAAAATTTGCAGAAGCTTAAGAGGTGTGTTGTGAACATTCTGAAGGAGTTTGAAATGGAAACGGTAGTTACGAAAGTGGCCGGAGCCACGAAAATGGCTTTGTCCGTGAAGTTTCTATTACGGGACTATAAACCACTACTGTCTTTTAGGATTGTAGTTACTGAGAGTGGTATGTGGCAGCATGCTGTCGAACTTCCTTCAGTCTTGTTTGGATGTTCTCAAGCTTGATAGACCCTTGTCACTACGCAATTCTGATGAATCTATAACAAGCCTAAGCCATCACCATTCGTGACCTTGTGAAGTTGTGTCACTCAACATAAAAGATCTGTACTATTCACTTGACAAACGGGTCCTCATTCATTGGGTAAAAGATTGGTTGGAAGAAAACCTGGTTAGGTTTCAGTCACAGACGGGTATTGATGTAGGTAGTTGCATCTCCCTGGTAGATCTGCACCTGAGATTGACGGCGATCGAAGTGGATGGGCAGACTTTTGCACAGAAACAGGGTGTTTGCATTGGGTCGTCGTTGGCTCCCGTTTTGTCAGAAATTTATCTTGGCGGTTTGGATGGAGGGGTACATGCAAAATTGCAGTCGTTGTCACCTGGATGCGCGATAGTGAGAAGGTATGGTGATGATATTTTTATTTGCGTTTTTGAAGGACTGAGCATTGATGGGTGGATTGCTTTCATCCGAAGTTTGGCTCCGGAACTTGGTTTCACTCTGGAGAGGGCAGATAGTGGCTTTCCTCGGTTTCTGGATTTAAAAGCTTCTTATTCTGGTGGGTTGTGTTGGCGGTACGGAAGAGACACGCCTAAACCGATTTTGCCGTACTCGAGTTGCCACCCAAAGACTGCAAGATTGTCATCCCTCCTTCGAAATGCCATGGAAAAGTCTTGTGGTCATTTTGTGGGCAACGCCTTTTGGTCCAGTTCTCGCGGTTGGTTCGGTCAGGGTATCGCCCAGGCCTTATCTTGAGTTTTGCAGGGAAACTTTTGAGCGACCTTGGAATAACGGGAGAAGAAAAGAAGTCGGAAAAGGGGGGGGGGGCCTTCCGTTTTTTTCACGCCATCTCTCACAATTTGGAAGGTTTGGCAGTGCACTTTGGTGTTAGAGTATTTAAAAGAACACACAAAGAGGACAAGAACATGTGACTCGTCTGTGTTCTTGTCCTCTTTGTGTTTATTCTTTCTGTGTTTTTTAAGTCTCTACCAACACGCTGCTTACATTTCCGCTTCAGCTGAGGTTTGTTTGCTATCAAGGGAGGGTGTGGTGAATAAAACTTTTTAGCTGTGTCTGAGACGGTGTTATGTGTGTCCTTCCTGTTTTTGTGTCTATGGTTTTATGTTGTTTATGTTATAGAGTCATTAATGTCGGTGCAATTTTTTATTCGCATTTAAAGTTTTTGTTAGTGCTTTTGTGGGGACGAGCGGGTTGGTAGGATATAACTCGGAGAGAAGGGACGGAAAACACAAACTTCCAAACTTTGTGTAGTCCGTCCCTTCTGTTTTTCCGCAAGTTTTTATGCCTTGTGGTTCTTGTGATATTTGTGCCTGCCACCAGCCGCCCCTGGAGAGTCTGGCCACAGTGGAAGAGACGGTGGTGCGAGACAAGGCGGTGGAGTCCCTGCGCCACATCTCGCAGCAGCACAGCCCCTCTGACCTGGAACAGTACTTCGTACCCCTGGTGAAGCGCCTGGCCTCTGGTGAGCCCCTGGGGGTCGGAGCCACTGCGAGCCCGGGGTCACCTCGGTTTGGGGAGAGTAGTCCCAAGGCTGGCAGGGGGCGCCATAGTAGTTCCCACTGCTCTTAACCACTGTGCATGCCTATAAAGTGAATGACAATCTTTTCTTTCTGTTCCTGATGTTTTAGGGATAGGCTCCTACTACAGCTGAGGGTAGTACAAATTATTGTGAGATCTTTAATTCTACGTCAAAAATGGAACATCATGTCTTCAGTACATCTTTCAGAACGGGAAGTGATTGCACAACGCTATTGGCCGCTTCTTAGCATATGACAGCAGTGGTGACAGCTTCGACTTTTTTTTCTCCTTGTCAACTGGAGTGTTGCCTACTGGTGACACTTGCAATGACCAGCAGCTTGCCAGATTGAAAGACCAAGGTGAAAAGCTTTTTCTGGAAAAGTGAGAATGCTTCCTTACAAGGTGTTATCCTAGAGTCAGTATTAACAATAGTTTTGTACACTGCGCAAGGTTCTTTATTGAAGCCAGGACTCGCTTCAAAGTGATAGTTTTATGTTGATGTGTTGTGTTTTCCGGGCTGAACGGAGGTGCATTAGGGTGTAGCAGCATACTGCTGTTTATTTTTTAAATGTGCGAGTTCATTGGGACAGCGGTAGAGGGGTCGCAGGATAGACTTACAGTCACCCATGCACTAAAACATGCGGTGTTGCGTAGCATCGGCCTCCGTAATATATTGTAATATTGAGGCATTGCTTTTGGGAGAGTGGTCTTCCATATTTTTAATTGTTCTGTTACATGCTACATAAGAAGTTTGCACCTTGGATAGCACTGTCATGAGATCAGGTGCATTCTGTCGATTCCATTGAACCCTTGGCATTATTTGAATTATAGTCCATACTGCTGAGCAGTGCTGTGTCATTCACAGTGCCTGTGGTAAAAGGGTAGACAAGACAATTTGGGCCTCCTTTGTGCCACAAACACTTTGGAGGATGAGTCAGGATTTGAATTGAATTTGACTGCATTCCTATCCAGAGGCGTGGAGTTGCACCGGTGCTTTTTGTGGCAGCTTTCATAGTTTCTAAAAAAGTGTTCTGCTTGGAGGCTAACGTTAATGGTGGTTATGTGTAGCCGCAAGGTAAATACAATGCCCATGGTGCCCACGAAACTCCCGCAAGGGGAATCAGTTGGTCTGACACTGTTGTCTAATGTGGCGATACCACTCTTGCAGGGGACTGGTTCACATCACGTACGTCTGCCTGCGGTCTGTTCAGCGTCTGCTACCCAAGGGTCTCGGCCACTGTCAAGGGAGAGCTGCGCAAGTGTGTCCTCCGCTCTGCTCACTTGCCCTTTGACGGTCACAAAGATGAACCTTGTTTGTTGTCGGCAGCATCTATCACAAACATATCAATGGTTTTGGGGATTCTAGCCTCACGGAGGTGATACCTCTACAGCCCAGTGTATTGACTGTAATTTTCTGCATCGCTAGTGTGACAGTGTTAGTGTCTTCAGGGTGCTTTCTTTCACACTGTCAACAGTGCATATCATAAGAGCTACGTCATGCCTCAAACATGGTGCCACTTGTGAGGCCTGGTGATTATGATATGTTTTTTACAATTAACAGTCACAACATAG
>JAZHYW010063169.1:0-47549 GCA_037355805.1 Ixodes ricinus
CTCTGCTTATTGCTTCGTTCAGTTACGCATTGCTACGGCTGCCCTGACGAACACGGGTATATCCGGATTATCCTCTTAACTGTGCCAGCTGCTGGGAACCCTCCCAGCAGCTACGTTTCGGGGTTAAGAGGGATAATCCATCCCTGTCGACCGGTTTACGTTGCCACGTGTGCATTGAATGTGCCACGACTCCAACAGCAGGCGCCTCCGCCAGTTTCTTTCCATTCCGAGGATGAAGCTGTTGTCAAGGTCGATGGAGTGGTTTGTCTTCTCGACGTGTTCAGCCAGAGCGCTTCCCTCCAAATTCTTCTTCATGATGTCGTAGCGGTGGCGCCACAGGCGCTCTGCATAGTTTCTTGTTTCGTTTCCCCAACGTACAACGCGGGTCGGTCACCGCAGGGAATTGTGTAAACCAGTCCCTGTGCCTTCTCCCTCGGGGGCGATCGTTTGGTAGGGGAGAAGGCCGCCGATGGTCGAGACTGGCTTCTGTGATACCGCTATGCCGTACTGTCGTAGTACTCGGGCAAGAACCTCGCTTGTGCCCTTGTTGTAGGGTACACACACGAGTGGGGGGAGGAGCAGCGTCTTGGGTTGAAGGGGTGCGTCGAAGTTTCTTGATTGTGCTTTTACAAATCTAGCTGGGTAGCCATTCTTCCGCAGGTCTTGTTTGATTGTTTCGATCTCTTTTCGAAGGGTCTCCTCTGAAGTGCAGACCGTGATCGCTCGTCTGACGAGTGCCGAAGCCACGGAAGACTTATGTGTCCTAGGGTGGCTCGATGAAAAGTCCAGGTATCGGCCGGTGTGTGTCGGCTTTCTATACACATGGAAGTCCAGGCGGCCGGATTTTCTCACTGCACAGACGTCTAGGAAGGCGCGACAACCATCTGATTCGTGCTCCATCGTGAATTGAATCGCTGGCTCGATGGAGTTTAGATGTGTGTGGAGACGGTCGATCTCACTGGTCTTTACAACACAAAAGCAGTCATCGACATACCGCAGGAAACACACGGGTCCTGGGGAGAAAGTGTCCAGGACTTTTCTCTCGATCGCCTCCATCGCGAGGTTCGCCACAGTGACGGAGACCGCAGCACCCATAGCCGTACCACTGGTTTGTCTGTAGAAGCGGCCAGCAAAATAAAAATAAGTGCCGGTTAGGCAGAATTCTAGCAGACGGCGAATCTCGTGCACCTCAAGGCACGTTCTTTCGGAGAGTCTCGTGTTAAACGAGAGAGCCGCCCGCGTCACAGAAACTGCCAGAGGCACAGGCACACTTGTGAAAAGCGACACGACATCGAAGGACACAAGGCTCTCGTCGTCCCGCAGTTCGAGGCCCGATGTGAGCTCGATGAAGTGTCCAGAAATTTGGACGCACGTACGTGTCGGTTTTCCCGGTTAGTGGCGACAGCAGTCGGTGGAGTTGGTTGGACAACGCACGTAACGGAGACGTGGTGAAATCCACTATGGGTCGGAGGAGACAACTGGCTTGTGCACCTTCGGCAGGCCATAAACGGCCGGCGCTGACCCTTTCCGGCAAATGAGACCGAAGGCCTCGGGACTCGGGATACCCATCAAAAATCGTAGAGAGTATTTTGTGCCTGAATCTTGGCAGTCGGGTCCCTTGGCAGAATCTTGTATGCGTCGGTGTCGAGAAGCTGAAGCGCCTTCTCATCGTAGTTTGCGCGATCGAGTTGCACGGTTGCGTTACCCTTGTCGGCAGTGAGGACGACGATGCTCTTGTCTCCCGTGCGAAACGGCGCCATGTTGTTTGAAGACCGGTGGCGTCGCTGCGTTCCCATAGGAGCTAAGCCTTTTTCTTTCTTCACTTTTTCCTCAGGTAAGTTCGTTCTTTGCAAATTTTACACAAAAAAAGCACCATTTGGGGGGCAACGCTGCACAAAATCGTAGCGCGATAGGTTAAGAAATCGAATTTTGCGGTCGATTTAAAGAGCCGGCCGTCTCCTTGAATCACCCAGAAGATAAACGTGGTAGAATGATTCTATATTCCTTGGTCTGCTTGGAGCATTCCGTTGCCTCTTCATTAACCCGGTCTTCAAGGACCGCCATGCTGCTCTCCTTTGAGTTCATCTTACTTGTTGAAGGATCGCTGCCTCCTTAGTAGCGGGACCCAGGGCCACAAGGGCCCCAGTGAATCACTTTGGTTGAAGAGAACGACAACTAAGCGTCCACTTGCGATCACCTGTTCTTCCTCCCCCAAGCTACTGAAGGAACTGTTTCGTTCGTAGTAATGCATCCGGTCGACTGTCTGTCGGAAAGTTTGCTGCCGATTTCCTTCAGTACCTGCACTCCCGGCTTGAAGTCGGGCAGCACCACGCATTGGCCACGTTCGCACGAAGTAAAGAAACCGTACGCGTGCGTATTCAACTCGATGTACGCAATTCGTGCTTGACGTTCGAGTGAGCGATGTCTTCAGGTTCAGCCACGAGACGGGACGACGGCTCGGCGACGTCTTTGTGCAATCGGCTTGTTGGTCGGGCGTGTCGTACGGGATGAATATCAATGTTTTGATCGGTCCAAAATTTCTCTTTCGAAGGAAGACAGAATTCGCCGGTACCGTGAACAACAGTTCTGAAGTAGAGGTCACACGCCCGTCGTCCGCTGCCACCCGCGAGTCCCACGAAACGCGAAACGACGCCACGTTCAAAATTATGCAGTGAACGCACAAAATGCTCCCAATCGTCTCTGCAACCTTTTTTTTTTTTTCAATCAGCGTATTTACAGTCTTTTAAAAGCCACAAAGAATGGGTTTCATTTTTTTTCAATTTTTAGTATTGACTGTGTGCCTTCAATGACCCACGACTTTGATTAAATTTGGTGGTCGCGTCGAAACCTTAGAAAACGACCCGTGACCACGGAAAAGAGAGTGAGCGCGACTCAAACCGGCCAGTTCTCGATCGGCGGTTTTCGGGCGGAAAGAAACCGAATTTCGAGCCGCGAGTTCTGTTCTGGGTAGTTGGGCTCTCATATGTCACGTACAACTAAAAACCTCGGTGAGCATAAATACCCTGTCAGTGTCCCTTTAAGGCGTTAATCTGGACACTTGGCAAAAAAGTCGGCGAGAAGTACAGGGGCTATGACTGGCCAGCCGGCGCCAAGGTCAAGTCCAGCGTTGGCCAATCATGGCCGCCGTATTTCTCGCTGACTTTTTCGCCAAATGTCCAGATTAGGGCCCCAGCCGTGACCAGCCATGAAAGGCTGACTACAGTGGCGTTTTTGTTCGGGTACGTTAAAGGGGTCATGAAACGATTTTTCTACTTCTTCCTCCTTAGCTTTAATCCTCAACTCAAATGCGAGTTGTGAAATCACGTCGTCATGACATTCCTCGGCACCGGTGCGATGAGTCCTAGCTTCCACTGTGCATTTTATACACACCATAGAACTTGTCATTCCCCAGTGACGATAAGTTCGGTCAGGGCACTCATTGGCCACGAACGCGAATTCGAATATTCGTCGACGCATTTATTGTTGACGAACGTATACGTCCGAGTGACGCAGTTCTCGTGTCCATGCGTGAGCTGGGCTCGGCTGACGTCAGGTTGGCACCGCTGACGCGCTTTGGGAACCGCGGTTGTATCATAGTGAAAAGGCGGAGAGCTTTCGAAGGAAAGAATGTACAAAATAGTCCGCTATACCAAATACTTTACTATACTCTGTTTCACCTTGTGTTGTACAGCAGGAAGGGCTACGAGCAGCGAGCTCCTTGCTCTAGGGCACATCTTGGCGGCACAAGCTCTCGTGCACCAAGGGCAGCTGCCAACGCTATGAGCTCGCGCTTCTTAGCCTTCGCTGCGGTAGACCATGGGGTGGAACTGAAACACTCGATATGCTCAGCAGCTGCAAGCTGGCAGACGCACGCTGCTGCCCTGTGCCGCCTGCGCACCGTGATTGGTCGCACGCCGGTACCATAGCGTAGCTGAGCTGGCTACCAGTTTCCCTTAACAGCTTTCGAGTGGCTGCTCGTCGCGAACGCCCTCGCGAGAGCCGATGATGTCACCGGTAAGATGGCAGCTGCCCAGAGCTGCGTGGATACGGAGACTTGTTCGGTGCGCGGTACTCGTAATGCGCACGCTGCTTGCCGAGCGATTCCGGACTTCTTTGTGCTCTCTGGCGCTTGAGTATGACGCAGTGAAGATATGAGAAGAATCGAGACTGCTCCCCTTTTCTGTGCAAGATCGCTCTGGATGTTAGCTACCCTGTGCGACAGCATCAGTCATATCGCCTGTAGTGGTGCTCGGGTTCCCGGATTTGTTCGAGGATCGATAAGACTTCTCGCGTACGCCAATTTTCGCACCACTATGCCTTGTTTGAACGTTGGAATGTCTGAGAATCAATGCGAATTGTATGCGTCGCATGTTGGATCTTGAGGAATTTGTTTCTGCCCCAGGTGTACCGCGCAATCGCAGAAGCGATTTAGCGAAGAAGCTCCATGCGATCTTTACGTTTTGTACTAATCAGCCATTTCATCATATAGCTTTGAGGATAACTTATTTTCGCATTTTCGCTGCCTTTGAATGATTGCAATTTTTTGAGAGATCGAAGCGAAAAGTATACGTCGTGTGTAGGGCCCGAGGGAAGTTGTTTCAGCACCTGGGTCTCCGAATAATACAACAGCTTTAAGCGAGGAAGCGCCTGCGATCTTTAACCTTTTGGCTAATCGACGATTTTACGAGACTGACAGTTCTGAAGGGCTTCGATAAACGTGCTTTCGTTGTAATAGACTCGCCTGCCGCAGTGTTTTTTGGTTTGTTCTTTTTCAAGTGAGCAAAGCTGGCGTTTGACTCAAGTGACGTATATGAAACGACCCTGTCTATAACGACGCATCAGGTTCAACACATACTATTAAACTTATACGCTCGAGAGGTGTGCTCGTCTTTGTAATTAACGAGATTACAGTTATTTTTTAAGAGTGGAATAGCTATTTTCTGTAACTGAGCCGGTGCCGTGCTCGTTAATGTGCGTGTGCTATGATGTTATTGTCGTAGTGGCATGAGTTCTAAATGTCCTCTTTGCACGTGCCTACAAAAGCCAAAATGGCGTCAGCCGACCCCAGCTCCCACGCATTCGACGCGACAACTGCGTCACTCGGACGCATGCGCTGCGTCAACAAATCAATTCGACCGACGAATATTTAAGTTCGTGTTCGTGGCCAATGAGTTGCACTTGCGAATGCCGAGTTCGTAATGGTGTGCCTAAAAAGAACGGTAAGGGTTTCGGTCATCGGACCAGTGCCTAGCATGTCTGCAACCGCGTGGTTCCACCGTTCTCTTCTGAGTTGAGGATTAAAAGCTAAGGAAGAAGAAGTTAAAAAAAATCAACGTTTGTGGCCTCTTTAGCACGGATATGCGTGCTACACCAGATTAAAATATTGACTTTTTGCATGCCGGTAAACTTCCGGTCGACCACTTGGCCTGTCGGCAAGAACACCTCATCTGCGGCATCACGATCTCTTTCGATGGCGTTAGCTAACCCTCTGCGAGACAACCACCATGCTGTCCTTCGTGGTTTCGCCTTGTCGACTGTTCATCGCCCAAACGAGGGTTGAGACCGCTGTCGACGTCGCTCCTCGGCAGGTCGGTGAGGCCGTCTCATCTTGAATGAATGATTGGGTCTTGAAGAGTATGATGCTAAGCACGCATTCTCTTACTGGTTGGTGACAGTCGAGCAGCAGTCGCGTCCCGGGCTAATCGTCCTGTCGTGGCCAGCATGTGCGGATTTTTGTTTCATAGGAGCCGAAGTCCGACGGTACAAGGACGGCACGTTCGTCCGCGAAGCGACGCACTCCATCCCGGCGGCACGGAAAGCTACTCGCCTTGTCCACGCACGCTACGATGCTTAGCAGCTCTCGTCGCCCGGCACTCCGCGGGCTGGAAATCGTCTCACTTCTGCCGATGAGGCTTTGGCACCGCTCACTCCAGAGGCCGGTGCCGCACCACCATGCATGGCGTCTCCCAGGTCCTTTACCCTTGCAATGCGCGAGTCGGAGATAACGGCCAGATAAAGGTTGCCGCCCGGCGTCGCTGGCGGTACGGTTGCCATGGCAACCTTCCAGGCCAAAATGGAGATCTCTATAGGCGCTTGCTGGGCGTCGTGCATCTGGAGATAATGGTACGCGTCGTGTCGCTACTCTGGCAGCTTCCGCCGCCATGATAGAGTGGCTCTGGGAGTGGAACGGGGTATTAGCGGCGAGATGTTTCGGTGGCGCCCTCGTTCGGTTACCTTTCGTGACGTCATTACCTCGCGAACAACAAGTTCGATGGTGTTTGTAACTGGCATGGTGGAAGCCTGAAATCATAGCCCTCTCAAAGCAACACTGCCAACACCGTCAAGATTGAAGTTCTTACATTCCTCTTATTTCCGTCGATGGGACATCCTTTGCTGACGTCAGAGTTAGCATTCGGCCAATTGTGGTGGGCCGACCGCAGCGACGCTTTCGATCGCTCACGTCGTCAATAGGGGAACACATTCCGCTCCGCTCATTTGCATCGAGACAGAACGCCTACAGCGCCGAATCCAGCCATGACGGAGTGGAGGTCCACGCGCAGTCCACGCGCAGTGCTGCAGCGTGGACTGTAGGCGCAGGCGACGCGGCGGTGTCGTACATCGCCGTTTCCACCTAAAGCCCCTTCGTGTTTCAAAAGTAGCGCAAGGTGCGTCGATGCACGAGGCACGCGCAACGTGCAACTCTTGTGAAGATCATGGCGGCACAGCGTCACTGCACGTGCCGCGACCACTAGAAGCGGCGCGCGACACGTGTCTCGAGCATTTCCACAAGAATGAATTTGGTATGTAGAACAACCATCGTCATCATCATCATTTACCGTCGAGACCTCCTCGACGATAGATGGCTCTCGCCAAGCCAAGAGAATAGGGTGCCTACATGTTTGTCTGTCTCAGGGTGAAGACATTCATTGTTGCCCTGAATGTGTCAACGCGGGATGCTCTCGCGCACTCGGTGCGTGACTTAGTAGTAGTAGTAGTTTATTGTAAAGTGGAAAGGGGGTAGAAGCAAGGCGAAAGGTTAGTCTCCCAGTGGTGGGGTCAGCTTTCTCGCCTTGCTAGGGGGGGTAGGGGGAACCAAGAGTGGTTGTAGGAGAGGTGGCACAACAAACACTATGATACACTATAATACACTATGATACACTATAATACACTATGATACACTATTTACAGTGTGATACAATATTAAACAAATTGCGTGGCTAATTTTGATCTTGGTCCTTTCCTCACGTATTACAGGCTGCTATAGCCTGCGGATTTTAAATAGTCAAGCAGTGCTCTTAAAGCTTTTGTTCTCGAATGCCGCGAACCTGCCGGGAACAGGAGTGACTTGGTGTTGCCAGCTGGAATGTTAAGCTGTTTGAGGGTGGTCACAAGTGTTTCTCGGTGGTTGCTCACCGCTCTGCAATGCCAGAGAATGTGTTCGATGTCCTCCGTGGCACCACAGGCACTGCAGGCTGGGGATGTCAGGCGTTTGATGAGATGCAGTCGAGAAGCGGTTCGGGCGCAGCCTACCCTTATCCGATGAAGTAGAGCTTGTTCGAGCCTGCTGAAGCTTTTCTTGGGGATTGTGTGCGGCGGTGTTCCAGCCGCAGTTTCAGGGTCGGGGTGAAGTTTCTGAATGGCTTTTTGAATAAGGCTGTTTGACGAATTATATGGATGTACGGAGATTGTTGGTGTGACATCCGCATGAGCAGCACGTGCGAGAGCATCCGCAGTCTCATTTCCTTGAATGCCAACGTGAGAAGGGATCCACTGAAACTGGATGGATGCACCTTCCATAGCTGCCTTCTGCACTAGGTGGGCTATAGTGCGAGCTAGCGGAGATGCTCTTTCCAGGTTCGTGAGTTGTCTCAGAGCTGCTTGGGAGTCGGAGAAGATGACAAAGTGATGTAGCTCCGCGTGCTTGAGAGTTTCTTGTACGGCAAGCCAGATGGCAGCAAGCTCGGCACATGCGGTGTTCAGGCATATGTCCAAGCGACCTTTCGTGTGAACTCTGAGTTGGGGAATGCAGTAGGCAGCTGTTGCGGAATTTCCACGTATGCTACCATCTGTATAAATATGCGTTTTTCCTGCGTAGTCTGTAGTTATCAACTCTTCGGTAATAGACCGTGCTACGCAATCTGCGACCCTACCTCGCCGAGGCAGGTCAGGAATACTTGCCAGTATTTGCAGATTCTCTTCGTCGCAGTGAGGCGGAAGTGTCTCTGGAACATTAGAAGGATAGCCGATTGTTGAACGAAATGCTTCACCCATCCTTCCTAAAAAAGAATTATGCCTCGCTATGATGCCTTCGATGAGTTGGATTGTATTATGTGCACTGTGGAGCCTAGTGAAATGTCGAAGCACTCGTTCTTGTGCTTGATTCCGTAGTGGGGAGTCGCCGGCTTCTACGAGTGTGGGCACATTTTGTGATGAGCAGGGCAGGCCGAGGCAGAACCTTAGCGCCGTTCGGTGGAAAGTTTCAAGTGTTGTCCATTGTGATCTTGCTATGTCGAGTAGGGGAAGTGCATAGAGCACTCTGCTTACAATGAGACCCCGATAGAGCGTCAACAGTGATGACTGGAACGGACCCCAGTTTTGACTCGCGATGCGGTGAAGAGCCCCACATAGTTTACGAGACTCTTTCATGACGTGCTTAACAGCAGGGCGCCAGTTCACTCTGTCGTCTATAATGACGCCAAGATATTTAACTTGTGTCCGCCTTCGAATCCGTTCTCCTTCCACGCGAAGTCTTGAGAATTCGGAACGTAATCGCCCTCGTGGTCTGTAGGTGAGTGCGGAGGTCTTAGCAGTAGACAATGTGAGGCCAGCGTGAAAGAGGAATGCCGAGGTGGTGTTGAGAGCCTTTTGGAGTTGTGCTTCAACTGTTGTTGAGAGGAGCGTTGGACCAGCACACCACAGTACGACGTCGTCAGCGTATATTGCACATTTGACTGGAAAGATACTTTCTTTTGGTAAAGCAGGGGAGAGTGCTGCCATGACAACGTTGAAGAGTAGCGGGCTGAGGACACTTCCCTGTGGCACTCCTTGTGTGCACTCGCGTGGCGTACTCAAATGCCTGGCCAGTCTAACTTGGAGCGTTCGTTTGTTTAGAAAAGATCGCACAAAGGCCAGGGCCCGACCTCCTACCCCGATTAATTGCAATCTCTCTATTATTATGTCGTGAGGAAGAGCGTCGAAAGCACGATGTATGTCCAAGAACACGGCATGTAGAACGTGTTTCTGTGCTTTGGCCTCTTCAAGAGACGAGGCAAGATCTCCGATGGCATCTGCTGTGGATCGACCTCTTCTGAAGCCCGAAAGTTCGTGTGGGAACGCGTTTGTATGTTCAAGTTGCCAAGTGAGACGGCGGTGGATCATCCTTTCCATTAGCTTGCAGGTGCAGGACGTCAGCGATATTGGGCGATATGAGGACAAGTCATTCGCGCGCTTTCCTGCTTTCTTGACAGCTATCACGGTCGATTGTAACCAGGCATCGGGTAGTACTCCTCTCTGCCAAATGCTGTTGAAGTAGGCTAGTAGTTTGGGTCGGTCTTCTTCGTCGATGTTTTTTAGGGCCTGGTTAGTTATACCGTCAGGTCCTGGGGCACCTCGTCGACGGCAGTTTGACAAGGCGTAATTTAACTCTGATAATGTGAAGTCGTCATCAACTGACTTTTTTGGGAAGTGTGGAACGGGAGGCCTGGGTCCAAGAAAAACTGCCTTTGGTGAGTTGATGTGAGCGGTGAATTCATCTGCAAATCGTTCTCTGAGGGTTGCGAATGAGATTTTGTTTTTGATGGCGATTGCTGCGAAGTGGTCTTTAGGTGGGACTGCAGTGAGTAGACATTTGACTGTCGTCCATGGGAGGCGGGATCCAGCGTCAGTGTTTAGTGAATTACTTCTCTGTTGCCATTGATGACGGCCAAGTTGTACGGTATATCTGCGAAGCTTGGCCTCAATTCGTCGTGATGTTGTCCAGTCTTGTGGTCGCTTAGAACGTCTAGCTATTCTTTGAGCTCGCCGGGATGCGGCGCGAAGGTTCAAATATGTCAGGTCTGGGACTGGTTTTGTTGTTGGGAGCGTTATTTGTTTCGTGGCGACTTCGAAGGCGGTGGTTACGGCCTCCTCAATTGCTGGAGGATTTTGGCTTGTTAATATCGTGCTAAGGGTTACGCGATAAACATCCCAGTTGGTAATCTGATGCGTTCTGACCTTCCGTGGGATGGCCGTGATGGGGAGGAGCAAGATGGGCACGTGGTCACTTCCCCATGTGTCAGGTTCTGCATTCCAGACCATCTGTATTTCGGGTGATACGAATGTTAGATCGAGAACACTGTCTGTTTTAAGGAGAGGACGAATGAATGTTGGCGATCCGTCGTTCAGGCATCTTAAGCCTAGATCTGTCGTTACACTAATGAGCGCATTTCCCCTTTGTGTGGTTGTGTCACTTCCCCAAACAGGGTGGTTCGCATTAAAATCTCCGCACCATATAATTGGCCCAGGACAGCGTTTTCTGATCTTTCTCATTTCATCGGGATCCCATGGTTGGTTAGGACGTATGTAGCTTGAGACAACAGTAATATCTTGCTTGTTCATTCTTATTGTTACGGCTGTATGTTCATCGTATAGAGTGTTCAAGTCGCTAAGGTCGATTTCCATTTGCTTGAGGTGACTCTGCACGAATATAGATGCCCTAGACTTGCCGTCGAGGTGCGGTGTCTTACTGTGATATTGGACGTATGGGGATAATCGATGAGGTCCTGGTTCCACATACGTTTCTTGAAGAGCAAGAACATTTGGTTGAAGCTCCAGGAGGCGGCGACGAAGTTCGGCAAGTCGAGGTCGAAGAGTATTAACATTCCACTGGATGATCGATGGAAGCATCTTGATACGACCTGGCGCGACCGGCGCGCGCACAGGGGATCCTGCAGCGTTGCTCTCAGGCATCGCTGTGTTGAGAATTTTTCACGATTCCGACGATAGTTGTCTCAAAGAGCATCATTCCTTGCAAAATTGTCTTCAAGGTGCTTGGTGGCATTTGTGCAATGGCGCTCCGCAGTGCAGAGAAGATGAAGCCTATTATGCTATCGGCGGATGTGGCTGATTCTTGCGCTGGCTCCTCAGACACACGTCGACCAGAAAGTACATCACTGTATGCAAGGTTTCTCTTTGGTCTAGTCTGGGTAATTTCTTGTTGGTCCTTCTTCGCATCTGACTTTCCTGAGTTTTCTTTATCAGTGGATGGAGAACGTTTAGAAGGGATATTCATTGACCTCGATGTATCTCTTTTTGACGAGTCCTTCTTAGGTTGATTTTTTCGTCCTGCTTGCGCATGGGAACGATCTGCGTGCGTTGTTTCTTTTTGGAGCGCAGGATATTCTTGTGCTTCAGGCAGTTCGCGTTGCGTTTCAGCAAGCTTTGGTCCGTGAATGAAAGATTTTTTCTTGAAAGCGCTGCCAGGCGTACCTTGCAATTTGCATAAGAAGCAGGATGGTCACCAAGACAGTTTGCACATTTGGTGGGAAGTGTGCCAGGGCATTCTTTGGACGAGTGTGGTTCTCCACATCTTTTGCATTTTGTTTTCCCCTTGCAGTATTTTGCAATGTGGCCGAGGGCCTGGCAGTTGAAACACCTTGGAGGTGCTTCAATGTACTCGGTTACCTCGTGCCGTGTGAAGCCGAGGTTGATCTTGTCCGGTCGCTCGGTGTTTGGACGGAATGTTAGAACTACTCGGTCGGTTGGTTGGGCAACATCTGTTGCAATTTCGCGTCGCTGGTAGAGCCGACGAGCGGCAATCACACCGGTTGGTCCCAGAAATTCGTTAAGGTCATTATCAGTGTACCACTTTGGTACTCCTTTGATGAGACCGAAGTTTCGCAGGTACGCTTTGGGTATAGTTGCTTGTACTGGGATCCCACAAAGGGAGTGCACTTTGAGAAGCCGATGCACAGTCGGTACTTCTGAGACATCAAGTAAAAGACCTCCCCTCGCTGTAAAACGATGTCTCACGATGGGCGCGCCAGCCAGTGTCTCTACTTCAGCAGACAATTTCAGCGGGTTTTGTTGCTGCAACCGCTTGTCCTCCTGCACGGGCGTTAGAAGGACTGGGACCCCTGTCGTTCTCTGTCGACGATGTTGCACTAAGGTGAACTCAGAGTCCTCTCCGGCTTCCGTCTCTTCCATTTTTTCGGGGTGGTCGTTCACAGATATCTCCTCATCATCACCGTCTCCCTTACGTCGTTTAGTTTGGGGGCTTACTTGTGTTCCATTGTAGGTATGGTCTGATTCGGTAATATCCGAGGTCGGGGCTGGGGGATGTCCATCGGCACAGGACATACCAGGTGTACCCCTGCCTCGAAAGGCCAAGGTTGACTTGAATGGGCGTCTTAAATTATACGTATCGGAAAATTGAAACAAGAGAAGAAGAAATGGCGACCTAGTCAGATAGGATTCTTCTTCCTCCCGTGACTTAGGCGGTAAAATGGCATATATGCATTAGCCAAAGCTACGCGCTCGAGGTGAGTGACACCGGCATGCGCGCACTTCAAAATGCATTAAAAAACGATTGGGCGGGAAAATGGCTGAGATGTCACCACTCAAGCAAAAGCGCGCGTGTGTATGAAGGCACTCTACAAGAAAACCTGTTTGCGCCGAGGCCATTGTATTTGAGAGGAGTGGGATGTATTCCCCTAGTAAAGTATTTGGCTATACTTTCAAATGTTCGTACCGAAAAGCTGGCTTTTGACTTTCTAAACTCTTTCTTTTGGCCAACTAAACGATATGCGATTAGTAAAGTCCCAATTTAAAATCATTTATCCCAGATCAAAATTTGTTTCATGGCCCCTTTCAGTCCAGAATCCCTGTGTTCTGCAGCGCGAGCTTTCATTCCACGTGCTCTTGGCTGAGAAAGAGAACGGACAAAAGAGGAAGACAACGGCTGCGATCAACGTTAATTTGAGAGCGAAGGACGAACGTTCGGACAGCAGTAGCGACACCTCCTCTTATTCCTACGGAAACAATCTGCGTCATGAATTCACGTCCAGGTATGATATCAACCCATTGCCTTTGTCTCAAGATGTGTTTTAAAGATGCCATAGACTATAAAGAATCATAACCTTTTACCAAAAATTATCCTTTTTTTTTGTGAAGGATTTGAATTGGATAGCACGTATGACTGCCTCTTTCTTTCTGTTTGACACGCCGTCTTCGGTGTGACGGTCTCTACACGTAGAAAGTGCTTTGAGAACTGTCTTCGGCCATCAAGGGTCACAGCATTATTCCAGTGACGTTGGTAGATTGTTATTTCTTACGACGGAAGCTTGAGCGAGCGGGTCCTTCATACTTGCAGTTGTACACCACAAGATACGAGCTCGAGCAGAAATAATACAATTCAAGCTACGGCGATGAGTGGAGTCGGCTCTTTCAATAAATGTCACTATTGTCGACAAACGATACCAAAGGTACGAGCCCGGAACAACAGCTCAGAGTTAAACTTCACCGCTAAGCAAACGAATGTTTGTCGCTTTTGATAGGAAGAGCCCTCTTGCCGCTCAGGTGTCCGGCACTGAAAGCTGACTCTCCTTTAAGTCACGTGCTATTTGTTAGCTGATACTATAGAGCATGCAAATCTAAATCTCATATGATAATGAACAAACAATATGAAGGGTGTTGCAAGTTGCAAATTTGATAATACCTTTGACGTGCGTCATTCTCAGTAAAGTTTGGCATCGGCGCTTTGCCTCGGTGCCACCTAAAGCCCCTCTATCCTGGGAAAAGTGCCGCCATTCATTGTCGTGGAAATGCTCGAGACACGTGCCGCGCGCCACTTCTGGGAAGAACATGGCGTCGGAAATCTAGCTGCGCTGCGCTGTGCCGCCATGATCTTCCCAAGGGCTGCACGTTGCACGTGCCTCGTGCGTCGACGCACCTTGCGCTACTTTTAAAACATGAAGGGGCTTTAGTGCCACCGAGGCGACTGAAACAGTCGATGCAGGGTCAACTTTCGAAATACGCTTATTTCACGCGCAAGGAATTCAAACATCAATAATTTGAGATGGACGCTAGTCCTCCGGCCTCATTTTTCCATACATTTGTTATTAGAACTTATAAAACAGAAACTGGAATATCCTGTGATTGAAAGATATAAGGGGTATTCGTACAACCATACCCAATATACACTGCACAAACCATATTATATCTTGTTTATTTCTTGCCAAATAATGTAAACCAGAGGCTTGACTTCAAGTTCCGGCCCTGTAGTTTGGATCAGGGCGTCTTTAAAGACTGGAAGGTGCACCAAACACGCATAGGGGCGCTTCAGGCTTATATTGTTCGGCAAATCTCATGGTGATTTTTGCGAACTCTGAGTAAAGTCTGTCTGCAAATGTCGTGTTCACGAAGATGTGAACGTTGCCTCGCGAACTCGCAGGTTTATTTAGCATGGCATCGGTATCCGGGTTCGCCATCGGCAGCTCGTCGTGTCTCTCATACGTGCACTCTGGTCACGCGCTTCCCCGCAGCTTCACTTCGTCGGTATTGGCACGCGTAGCCGACGCTGGGCATCGCAGTTAAAAGCAACAGCTGTCATGGGGCCCCGGCAGTGTAGATTATAACCTATACTGCGGGACGATGCGTGACGAAGGGACATCGCCGCCTGCTGCAATGACCCTCCCCCTCCACGCAAACTCTTGTGCATACTACACAATTGCGGCAGCACCCACCTGCAAACAGCCGAACAGCGTCTGAAACCATAGCCTCTTATTAGGGACTATAGTTTCACCATAGGAGGCTATAGGGAAACTGATGGTTACGTATGCGATTTATTCTAATTTCCGCGAGCAAAAAATCAAAATACAGGATGTTAAAAAAAAAATTACAGGTTTTTTTTTCACCGCAAATATAAACTATGCATGTCCGAACTCTCATTCCCCACCGAAAGGTGCCGCTAGAAGTCCGAACCAGATGCTAAAGTTTTAGCACGAACTGATATTTTATTCAAAAGTTTATAAGTGATATTCTGAAAAGTTCAATAAGAAAATGGGGCCCTTTTTCGCCCGATATCGGTTTTTGGCGCCATAGAGCACCATGTATTCGAGAGCTCTGTCGGCCACCATTTTCCCATTGACATTTTCAGAAAATCATTTATAACTTTCGAATAAAATATATAATAAATAAAACTTTGGCATCTGGTTCGGATCTCTAGCGCCACATTAGGGCGGATATTGAGCGTTCGGCGATGCGTAATTTATTTTTGCGGTAAAAAAAAAAAAAAAAAAACTGTAAATTTATTTCGGGGACACCCTGTATATACTCAGGGTAAACTTTCCGTGGCATTTAAGAGAAGGCGAACAGTGCGCGTACACAGCTTTCATCGGTGCGCAATTGGTGCGCGAGTGCAGGGGCACCCATGACCTTGGCTTCATTGCCACAGAAACTCGCCCCCAAGTACTGGCGATCTTCACCACGTAGTTTCGAACCTAGTTTCGCGGCTTCGTCTTTAGGCCGCCAGGCGTTCTGATTCGCTTGTGAGGGCTGTGGAGTTACAGGGGAGCAAACCTGCCGCCGTAGTTTTTTTGCTCTAGCCGTTCGGTGCCATCGATTTCGCTGGAGCCGTTAATAGCAACGCAGCAACGCTGCATGCCTTGCACCGGCACCCAGTGAGCGGCACCGAACGCGCTTTTTACTTCAATCAGGCAGCGCGTGTAATTCGTTTTTAGCCACTAGCTTTATAAATCCACACTGACGTTTCCTGCAATGCAAAGGACTAAAAAAGCTGCAGCTTACCTTACGTCTTGAAAATGATAGCAATAGACCTTTTGCCAAATTACGCAAGCTTAAAAAAAAAAAGGCCGGGAACGTAGGCAGACGCGCTGCGCATGCTGCCGTCTTCAGCTCTAACTGTTCGAAGGTAAAAGTTTAAAACAGATGGGGGCGTGGCGCCCCAGGTGCCGCTGACGCTAGTGACGCCACTGGTTCCCAATATTCTCTTTGATGCTTGGGTCACATTAGCGAAAGGTCTATTGGCTAGGTCAGCTGCATGTCATGCCGCATACCACAGCACCGACGTGACGTCTGATTATCTGTGTTGCCATCCCTTTCAGCAAACTTTGAGCCGTGATATTTAAAGATCTACACTCAACATGTAGAAAAATATACCTTTTAATTCAGGGACACTGACTGAGCTAAAAGCAGTCATACATTCAAATTTGAATAATGCCCTGGCTCAGACGTTTCAGTTGGTTGCGTTCAAAGCTACTCAAATCACTCATTCTGCATTAACGTCACATCACCTGCCATTGTGGTGACATTGAAGCAGGGCGCGCACTCTTCTGCAGTACATATTTCGCACCACCCTTGGCAAGAACCACTGTAGGAGTGACCACGAACACAGTGCGATAACGTCATGTGCAAGCCGACTATACCATTGACAGAATCGCCGATAACTGTTCGCAGTGCATAGCGTGACAATCAACGCAAGGAATAGCTTCGTGAAACAATCATGAGTCACGGTTGTCCTGGTGTCCTGGTCGTGGCTGTCGCTGAAGTTTCTACTCATTATTGTAGCGCTCTACCGCCTGGTGAGACATTGACAAATGCGGCGGCGCATGTTGTACTTCGCGCAGCGAAGTTACTCTGGGCACACAAGTTTACAAATATATGTCTGTTTTGTTCAGGCACAGCAAAAGGAGTGCCGCCTCCAGCGAGCGATTTCCTCTTCACATTTTCTGTGAACTTGTACAAGCAGCTTCAAGCTGAGGAGGGAACCAACAGAAATATTGTATGCTCCCCATTCAGCATCGCTGCCGCCCTGTCCATGATCAATGCGGGAGCCAGGAACAACACGCAGAAGCAGATTAGCCACCTCTTACACGTGAAAGACCCCGACGTCCACGATAAATTCTGCGTCTTCTTTGACCGCTTCCGCTTTTTGCCGCCGGAAATGATGCTGTTTATCGCCAGCCGAATCTACGCTTCTTTCGAATTCAGTCCTCTAGAGGACTTTGCCTGCCTGTTGAAGAGGATATATAAGAGCTCCATGAAAGGCATCGAATTCAGAGGCGACCCGAACGTCTCCCGCTGCCAGGTGAACTCCTGGGTCGCCGAGACTACCAAGTTCATGATAAGGAACTGCCTGCCTCTGAGCGCCTTTCAGAAAACGACGCAAGTGGTCCTGGCAAATGCGGTCTACTTCAGGGGCTTCTGGGAGTCCCCGTTCAGACTGGACGCTGCGTCCCGGGCAGCGTTTCACGAGGATGCCACAACGACCAAAGCCGTGGACATGATGTTTCGGCGGGGCACGTTCATGATGTGCTACAGTGACGAGCTCAAGGTCACCGCTCTCAAGATTCCCTACAGGGGCGGCAAGATGTCCCTCGTGGTCCTCTTTCCGGAGAAAGCGGACGGTCTCACGACTCTCGTGAAACAACTGACGCCATGCAAGCTGACCCGCCTCCTGAGGGACATCACGCGGCCCATGCGCATTGAACTGAGGATCCCCAAGTTCAAGCTGGAGCACACCATCGACCTGAAGGAGACGCTGAGTGTGATGGGTGCCACGGACCTCTTCACGGAACGTGCAGACCTGTCTGGCATGAGCGTTCCTCCGTGCCCGCTCTTCTCCAGCGCCATTCACAAGTGCGTGCTGGACGTGAATGAAGAAGGGGACGAGACGGCGGCAGACGCCGGAACGGAAGGTGTCAGCCTTACGCTGGATCACCCCTTCATGTTCCTTGTTGAGCACCATGATCCCGTCGCCATTATTTTTATGGGAGTACTTCGCAAAATTTAAATTGTCGGGAGGCTTTGTTTTTAATGCGAAGGAAAGCAGAACAGAAGCCTTGAACAATAAATATGTCAATGATGAGTCAGCCGGCCCAATGTCTTAGGACTGATCCAGTGTGTCTTTACTTCCACTTCTCTAAAAGAGACGATTTAGGAGTGGATACAGTATTACACCTAGAGCAAACGATGGATTAACTTAAAACAAATGTGAGTTCTGGGCCAACTTCTTTTTTGCGGTAGCTCTGCTATTTCCTCTTTACGGCAAAATCTGGCGGCGTCTGTGCGCAAAAGTTTTCGTGATCATGGGAAGAGGGTGACAGCGCCGCCACGCTATTACCTATTACTCCCTCGCTACCACCGTCACCTCTCACAAACACTAGGGAGTTTTCGTAGATGGTTTTCGCCGTCCCGCAACTGTCTCCGCAACCCGCTACGATACCCGAAATTCTGCAGTCAAGGCCATCGGCGCGTAGGCTGCAGTAGCGGCTTCTTCGTTGTGGAGGGCTTAGTGGAGGGGGAAACGTGGTCTACGAAAACTCTCTACTATCTCTGGCGCGCTTGCTATGTAAGCTATTTCTCCCTCTCTCTATCGACCTCCCCCCCCCCCTTCACCGTCGCCGCTTCGTGGTTCTTGAAGCAGAGTATTGAACCGGAACCGAACCACTATTTTTAGCTGGACTGAACCGAAATATTCGCCGCCATCTTACAACTGGACCGGGACTCAACCCGAAAAAAATATAACGGTAACAAGTTCAAAACTGTTCATGACACTTTTTTATGACAAAATGAATGTTTTTCAAGTAAAAAATTGCCGCTGTATTTATATTGTGGGGGTGTTTCGGGTCAAGAGAGAAACAAGGCAGAGGCGTAGATGGACGACGAAAATAATCACTGGAGAAGGGGAACAAGAAGGACAAAGGACAATCACAAATCTTCAAACACCGCTAGGTGACTGGTGTGCGACCGAAAAAATCCGCCTGATCCGGGTATTGAACACGGGACCTCTCTATTTCGAGTGGAGCGCTCTACCAACTGAGCTAACCAGGGTTTCTTGTCTTTCTTTTTGAAACAGCTAACCAGCGGTTAGACGTCAGTAGAGCAAACAGGTTTAATCAGCTGCCACCAGTCTAACACCAACAAGGGTGAAACCTGCATTTTAAGGTTATGATGATAATGCAATTAAATACAAAGGTGTAAACAAGCTGGAAAAGAATGACGAAAATAATCCCTGGAGAAGGGGAACAAGAGGGACAAAGGACGAATACAAATCTCCAAACACAGCTGGGTGACTGGTGTGCGACCGAAAAAGTCCGCCTGGTCCGGGTATCGAACGCGGGACCTCTCCATTTCCAGTGGAGCGCTCTACCAACCGAGCTAACCAGGGTTTCTTGTCTTTCTTTTTGAAACAGCTAACCAGCGGTTAGACGTCAGTAGAGCAAACAGGTTTAATCAGCTGCCACCAGTCTAACACCAACAAGGGTGAAACTTGCATATTAAGGTTATGATTATAATGCATTTAAATGCGAAGGTGCAAACGAGGCTCAACAAGAGTGACGAAAATAATCCCAGGAGAAGAGGAACAAGAGGGACAAAGGACTAACACAAATCTCCCAACACAACTAGGTGACTAATGTGCGACCGAAAAAATCCGCCTGGTCCGGGTATCGAACGCGGGACCTCTCCATTTCCAGTGGAGCGCTCTACCAACCGAGCTAACCAGGGTTTCTTTTTTTTTCTTTTGGAAACAACTAACCAGGGGTTAGAGGTCAGTAGAGCAAACAGGTTTAATCAGCTGCCACCAGTCTAACACCAACAAGGGTGAAACTTGTATGTTTAAGGTTATGATTATAATGCAATTAAATGCGAAGGTGCAAACGATCTCAACAAGAATGACGAAAATAATCCCTGGAGAAGGGGAACAAGAAGGACAAAGGGCGAACACAAATCTCCGAACACAACTAGGTGACTAATGTGCGACCGAAAAAATCCGCCTGGTCAGAACCCGGGACCTCTCAATTTCCAGTGGAGCGCTCTACTAACTGAGCTAACCAGGGTTAGACGTCAGTAGAGCAGACAGGGCATTTAATTGTATTCCAATCATAACCTTAAAATGCATGTTTTACCCTGTTTGGTGTTAGACTGGGGGCAGCTGATTAAACCTGTTTGCTCTGCTGACGTCTAACCCCTGGTTAGCTCAGTTGGTAGAGCGCTCCACTGGAAATTTAGAGGTCCCGGGTTCGATACCCGGACCAGGCGGATTTTTCGGTCGCACACCCGTCACCTAGCTGTGTTTGGAGATTTGTGGTTGTCCTTTGTCCCTCTTGTTCCCCTTCTCCAGGGATTGTTTTCGTCATCCTTGTCCATCTCGTTTGCACCTTTGCATTTAATTGCATTATAAGCGTAGACGAGGTCCGGCGTATTCGCCTCGAGATCAAACTAAAGGTGGCGCTACTGTCACGCTATCATCATCACCATCATCAACGTGTGGATAGGAAGATGGCTGCCCCATAGGCTGTCTGCGGTTGCGGCCAAGAACCTGCAGAATATCGCGTTTATTGCCTCGTACAGTATCATTGTGAAAGCAATTTCAAGAGAAAATGGTCACATACTGTTCATTTCCTCAGTGCAATACCTTTTGCACCGGGGTGAGGGGTCAGTTGTCACCGATATCCAGCGGCCGGCGCGCTGATGAAAGAGTGGCTCTCGAAGTTGAGATCTGACTCACGCGATGGTTTGCTCTACACATTTCACCGCCGAAGACTTCAAACCAACGATGCATGACAACCAAGCTTGTTGTGTTCTGCTATTTCTCTTTCACTACTTCTTCTTCTATGTGTTGTCCTACCTATCTCCGCTTTCATAAACCTATCCTCTTTCTTTTCTTCTTTCTATGACACATAAAATCAGTTCATCACGAGGCACCGGACGAGATGGTCGTTCTTTCATAGTCGCTACGCTTGCTGCTGAATTCTACATTATGGCGACGAGGATCTACGCGAGTTCTGCGCTGGACTGGGCTTCAGCGAGGACATGCTGGGAATGCTGATCGCCAAATGGGCAATTTCTTGCGTGTCCCGGCAAAACCTTCACCAGAACCGATCCAGCAACAAGATGGCGACTACATCGAACGGCATTATCGAGTGCTGAGAAGCCATCTTGGACTAGTCATGGCCTCGGGTGGCAAGTTACCCCCAGAGTTCTTGGTCAAGCTGGGACCTCCGCCCATTCCATGGGAGCGATGGATCAAGATGTTTGAGCGTTATTTGCTGGCAACTGGCGCTCAAGAGTTTGGTGCAGAACGCCGTCGGGCAATGCTGCTCAACTGTCTCGGAGAGGCCGGCCAGCAGATTTACGACGCTCTACCAACGCCGGAGCCTGCTGTTGAGGAAGCGCTAGCACCGCTGGCAGCAGCAGGCGGCGAACAAGTTGTGGAAGCTCCCCTTGATGTCTACAAGGAGACAGTCAAGTTACTGGAGGCTGAATTTACGCAGCCAGCCAATGTGACGCTCCAGGAGCTCCAGTTTCATCTACGAAGACAGAAAGAAGGCGAGTCCCTTCGCGATTTTCTGTCGGCTCTACGGATGTTAGCCGCCAACGCTAATTTTGGAAGCCGTCCTCAAGACTGTATCCGGAAACAGTTAATGATTGGAGTGGCTTCAACTGAAATTCAGGAACGGATGGTCCTCGATGCAGCTCTCCCGTTCGACGTTGTTATGCATACCGTCATGAACCTCGAAAGATCACGTCGAGAGGTTCGAGAGTAGGCTAGCGTCGCTGCACCGAGCGAACAGACCTGTCAAGTGACGCATTCATCAGACAGCGACGTCCGAACCTCGAGACAACCCAGGGAGAGACAGTCCGGGCGACGTCAAGGACATGCTTCCAGAACGTCATTCAAGCAGCCTACCCATCAACATAGTTCTTCACAACGGACATGCTATGAGCCATCGCCGCCACCTCCACAAAGGTCATCATCGCAAAGGGTTGCGAGACAACGTCCTGCCTCGAGAGACGCGTGTGCGACCTGCGGGGGAAGCGGCCGAGATCCGTTCTCCAGCCATCAGCAACCACGACCTGGACACTCGTCGGACCACCGTCAGGACCCCGTGGCGCAGTCAAGTCGCTCAAGACCAGGCTCGCAAGGGCGGCAGCATTCAAGGCGACATGACAATTTTCGCCACACACGTACTTGTGCCAACTGCGGAAATGGTCCTCATCGATGCCAGAGCTACGACACCTGCCCCGCAAGAAACCTTTATTGCTACAACTGTGGTCGCAGGGGTCATCTTGGCCGCGTATGCAGAAGTATACGTCGGGACTACCAGCGATCGCGATACAAGCAAGTGGAGCAAGTGCTCTCAGGTTATGATGACTACGACGACGACGATGACGATTCTGAGATCGTATGCCACATAACAGAATCATCAACGAAAAAAGTCTATATTAGCGTCAAAAGTCTTTGGAACGCCGATACAGTTCCTGCTCGACACTGGGTCATCCGTCTCAATAATGGACAAAGCCACGTTCATGCAATGGTTTGCGCGAGATGCACTCGTCATACCACCACCGGTGACGCTACTGAATTATTCGCGCCAGCCCATTAATATCCTGGGAGCCTTTAAGGCAATGGTGATATTCAAGCAGCGTCACGCGCAAGTGCTATTCTACATCGCAGACCAGGGCACATCATTGTTAGGCATGGACGCCGTCGTGGCACTCGACATCAAAATGAGCGGAGCAACGCGGTCTTGTTTCTATACTGCGACCAGTGACACCGGTGAGGCCGCTACAAGTGGGGCAGAACAACTTCAACGTCGTCACAATCACCTACATTGACAACCAAGTCGATGGCATTAATCAGCCGCGACCTCTCAGCTGCACGACTCGTCAGCTGCACTGGAGAAGATGGACTGACGGCTTCCACCAGCAAAGGCAAGTCTCACCCACCTACTGCCTCAGCGAAGCCTGTGTCATCTCTTCCTAGCCCATCATCTCTGAACGATGAGTGCATATCAAAAGCTCAACTCCAACAGGAAACGGCGGATGACCCCCAGCTGACTGTCGTGATGTCTTATGTCATGTCGGAATAACCACCGTCTAGGGCGTTGTCTCCCGACGAAGCCATCTTCGACGCCACTAAAGACACACTTTCTGTGCACGACGGTCTTCTGCTGCGCGGTGAACAGTTCGCCGTCCCCACTAGCATGAGAAACGCTCTCATCGGCCGAGCACACGAGGGCCACCCTGGCATCGTCAGGACGCGGACTCGCCTTCGCGAACTATAGTGGTGTCCCCGCATGAATGCGGAGGTGAAAATGGCAGTTCAAGCCTGCGGGGTTTGTAGCTCGGCTGACAAGAGTGCAAAGACATCGCCAACACCTTCGCAACCCGTGCTCTTGCCTGAGCGACCATGGTCAAAGCTCGGCATCGACATTGTTGGCCCATTTGAAGCTTCGCCACCAGCGTATCGGTACTGCATCACGCTCGTGGATTATTTTTCAAAGTGGCCTGAAGTCCATTTTTGCTTCAACGTCAAGACAAGCACGGTAACCGGTTTCCTGCGTCTCGTCTTTTCTCGGGAAGGATACCCCGACAGCACTGTGTCCGACAATGGACCTGCACTTTTCTTCTGAAGAATTCGAGAGCTTCCTGGTTAAGCGAGGTATCACCTGGCCGGCTTGCTAGAACAGCGTCTCAGCTGAGACTGGGTGAAAGAAAGCACTGCAAAGGCTGGGGCGCGCGAGCGTCTTGCGACGCGCTTGAGTCCCTCTCAGCTCGTGCGCTGGCTTTGGCAGTGCTTTCTTTCATCCAATCTCAGCTGAGACGCTGGTTCTAGCAAGCCGGCCCTGGTCTTTGTGTATTATTCACAGGCGAACGGGCAAGTAGAGCGATTTAATCGTACCTTAAAGTCGTTCGTTCAGTGTGCTGCACTGGAGAAGCGTCCAATTCACTCTGCCGTTCTGGATTACTTGTGCGTATATCGTTGTACGCCGCATGCTACAACAGAATTGTCTCCTGCGGTTCTACTGCATGGACGAAAGCCACGCAACCGGCTTCACATCATTGGCCTTTCTCCATCGCAGTTCTTGAAGAACCCATTTGAGGACCTGCAGCGTCTGCGATGCCGAGTGCAGCGGGGACAAGAGCACAGCAAGCACTACACAGACAGACGGCGAGCAGCCAAAGTTCCGACATTCCAGGTCGGCGGATGGGTGCTCGTCAGGAAGCCAGGAAAGGTCAAGAAGGGAGACCAAGCTTTTGGCCCGGCAATGAAAATTGTGGAGCGTGTCGGCCGATGGACGTTCAAGCTTCATGACGGTCGCATGTGGAACGCCTACAAGCTTACGGCGGCAACGCCCCCACCTGGCCCAGATACCGTTGAGAAGTCGTCGCAAGCAACGACACAGCCATTTGAGCACCTGCCTACACAGAGAATTCTCAAACAGACCTCTAGAAGCCAGCGTCCTCATCATGAGTGGCGGCCAAACGCATTAAAGCAGGCTACTCAGTGGCAACGGCAGCAGCTAAGGCCACATACGCCTCCGCCTTTTCCACCTTCACGGGGACAAAATGAGGATGGAGACGAAGCGTGCCCAAATCTTCCAACCGGTCTTTTTGAATCTGAACAGGGTGCCGTGACGGTATCACCAAGTTCACACCAAAGAGTGAGGTTGCCACTGGAAATCCCCGCTCCCCCAGTGGATGCTTCTATTCTCCCAGTGGCGGTTTCCGTTCCCCCGTGAATGTTACTATTCCCCCAGTGGCAGTTTCCGTTCCCCTAGTGGAAGAGCTTCGGCGATCGACCCGAACTCGCCGACCACCGGTGCGGTTTAGAGATGTGAGTCTCTGACCCGCGGTAACAAACGTAACAGACGTTGTTTTTGTTTTTTTTTTGGGGGGGGGGGAAGAGGAGTTTACATATTCCTTTAACGCTTATTATTCGAAGTGAAATGAATAGCTGGAATTTTGTAAATAACTTGCTGGAATTCTGTAAATAACTTGCTGGAATCCTGTAAATACCTTTCTGACAGTGTTATTTGAGATATTGTGTACGAGAGTATGAGCGTTGAGTGCGAATGCTTTAAAAATACCCTAGGCCAAGTGTGTGATAATAAATGCTTAAAGGGGCGATGCAACGATTTTTGTATTTTGCGCAAATACCGCTTAGAACGGATTCCTGACGTTAATTACCTGTGAAATACCCGTTCGTTTTTCACCACACGCAATCGAAGTTGCAGAGAAAAATAGAGAAAAACGAGCAGAGTTCACCCCCTCAACTCGCAGCCAGAATAAGCGGCCACGTGATCTGGAGCCTGTTATATGCCGCCAATGTTGATCATAGCCATGCGCTGGGGTTGGCAAGGCACAGGACACGCGCTGAGTTCCAGACATTGTTATGGTTCGGCTGTTGTCGTCATTGCAGCGATTGGACACAGGACACTACCCAAATTCTTCTCGAGATCTAGATTATCACGAGCCCAAATCGAGTGCCCACGCAATGCTCGAGTCCAATCTATGAGCCGCCTTCAAATATCGTCACTGGGCGGTACTGTTACCGCCCAGCTACGTCATCAGGTTTTGCGAAGGAGAGATTGAATGAAAACGCTCGGTAATTCGCAACTTTCAGCGATGGTGGTACTGCGGTGTGAGAATCGTGCTCCCTAGCTCCTGGATGATAGGCTTCAGAATAAAGGTGCTTGCCTACACCTTCCTGTTGTGAAAAAAATAATGTAAGGCTCTAATACTGCTCGTATATAGCAACACTAGAATTACTTACGCGTTGCAGACCCAGCCTCGTACTGCTATTCTACGACGATCATCCAGATGACAGCCATTTTGATAGGCACCAGTGCGCCCCTTATGGGTCGTGAAAGTTGCGAATGTCCTCGAAATTACACCACAACAAAGGAGTTTCTTGGTCAGTGGCGTTGCGTGCGAGTATCCTTGAGTCCCACTAGTGCCAGCAAGCTCGTGTAAAGTGAAAAACAGTCCAATTGAATATCGTTGCACCGCCCCTTTAACTTGAATTTCTTTTGAATTGCGATTTTCTGCATCTTTGTTTTATATGTATAATACCTATGTCTGGCTTTGTTATGTGCATCTTGTATACTCGTCTTCTCTCCAAAAGGGGAAAAGGGAGAAATGTTGTGTTCTGCTATTTCTCTTTCACTTCTTCTTCTTCTATATGTTGTCCTACCTATCTCCGCTTTCAGAAACCTATCCCCTTTCTTTTCTTCTTTTCTATGTCACATAAAATCAGTTGATCACGAGGCACCGGACGAGATGGTCGTTCTTTCATAGTGCTACGCTTGCTGCTGAATTCTACAAAGGTAAGTGGAAAAAATTAAACTGTTTACATAAGTGTCACGAGTGGCCCAAAGTATAGTACACGTAAAGCGTGCGTGTAGATATACTAGCTGCTGGGCAGTGTGATCGTCCTTAGTGTGGGTTGTTTTGCTGCGTTGTTTTTGGAGAGGATGCGAATGCCACGAACTTATTACTGCGTAAGAATCCGACTTTTGAAACATTGTAAAATTGTCACTCTTACGAGCCCCCTTACACAATGCCACACTAAAGGAGGCGTCGACTTCAGCGGAAGTGACTCGCTCAGTGCCTGCGTGTGTGTCGTACGCACCAGATCAATTTTCTTGAAGTTCGGTCGGAAGTACGCGGTAAATAGGGCTGATGGCAACTCGTAAATCTACTAAAGGAGCAAGACGGACTATCGAGCGTAATCAATCGCTTGTTTACACTCCATGAATTTCGCTTACCCTCCGCGTAACGAAGGTTTCGTGCCACTTCGCTTGAAAAACGAATTTTCAACCGCAAATCACGCTGCATCAAAACGGCATGATTACATCTAAGGTTAACAGCTCACTAAAGTACATGGGTGCCCCGTACGAGGCTCGAGCCATCCTTTTTCCGAAGTGATTGAACCGCCTACTGCAAAAGCCTTCGCAAGCCCCATATTTGGGGACGTAGCCAAGTCAATATACCTTGGCCAAGTCGGGAGGAGATAAGGCTCCATCCACGCAAAAGGTCACGTGGCATAATAGAAGGACATAGTTTGTTTTTATGTACATATTATGCGTTCTTATAAGTAAATATAGGATTTAAAAATAAAGAGGTTACATTTTAGTCTTGTTTTAAAGTTAATATGTCACGTGACCTTACAAATTCTTAGACAATTTATTAATTGTTTGCTCTTTTCTAAGACTAATAGCAAATATCATGCGTCATAAAAATAGTATCAATAGATGTCTTTATAGTTATGTTGTTCAGGAGTGACACACACGTGTGGGCGACGTGCGTGCCATCCGTGCGTGTGGGCGTGCAGGCGTGCAGCTATGTGGTGCGGGCTTGTTGGCTTGGTGCGGCCTCCGGGGCTTTCGCCCCTGTGTGCATCGCTGCTGAGGCGAGGCGGTGAGGCTTCGTCGTGTGTGGTTGGCTTAGTTCGAGGCGTTTTAGTGCGAGCTTATGTGCATTGATGGGGACAAGTACCAGCCCACCGCTCTGTACGTCCTTGACTTGCGCGCACGCTCGCAATCTCACAAAATATGTGAGAGAAGGGAAAACATGGGTTTGTCCCAGTAATAAAAAAACATACTGAGATCATTCAATCGAGCAAACTGGGCAAACGATTCCAGAAACACTTTATTTCATGACAAAAAAAACAGTAGCCGATGCAGAGATGCCACTCGTCCATGAGATCACCGATAAACACGAAGCCCTTCTTGAGGCAGAACTCCTGCAGGAGCCAATTCACGTTTCTGTGCTGATCATTCAACGCCGGGATCTCGGCACTCTGACTACGTTGACACTTCAACGAAGAGAACCTGCATGTTCTCCCGCCTCGGAAGAACGGAAGAAAAGGCGATCTGCATCGTCGGATTGCGTTCCAAGAAAGGAGTGGCCAGCCGACGGTACTTGCCAATGTACGCGCTGGCACAAACGCTGGTGTTGTTTGTGCCAAAATCGAGCAAGCCGTCAGACACCTTGGAAAACAAAGACCCGATTCTAATGCCACTAAACGCCCGCACTTCGACAGCCACCCGGTTATTCGATGGGAAATACTGGGACAAGTATTTTACCATCGAACACCCGGCAACTAAAACTCGAGGCATATCAGAAGTGCGACCGTGCTAATACAGAAAGGGCCAAACTCCTTGACGAAGAAAACAAGAAAACAAAAAAAAACGCTTCAGAGAAAGTCAAACCCGCTTCCGGAAAAGCAGGCAGGAACAGCAGTCCGCGCACGGCAGGAACGCAAGGAGCAGTGGCCACCGAGCACACGGCAAAACAATGGGAGGCAAGCCTCGCAGGAAGTGACGTAGTGCTCCAGAAGTGACGTAGTGCGTGGATGGAGCCTTATCTCCCCCGACGTGGCTACATCCCCGCGCGTGGATGTAGACACTTTCAAAATAAAGGCACGCAAATACCTCTCTTCTTTTGAGGCCCGAATTCAAGTCTTTAGAATTCTAGAGAGTTAGCGGCCGCGAATAGGTTCCTATGCCTAATTTGCGAATAACTGTGACCCCAAAAATAAATGGTTTTACGTATGCAGCGTTTAAAACGATTGGGAGGACGAATCGTGGGATTCTCTCAAAGACGTATCCGGCCGTTGGAGTTACAAACAATAGTTATTCGCCAGGACGAGCACAGGAAGTTCATCAATCGTGGCGCCGTTCGTGAGTTTCAAATCTACAGTGTGGGGAACCTTGCTGAGAGCCGACGACTGCAGTACGTCACTCCGCACGTGAATGCTCGTCGACGTGGTCGTTGGAGCCACAACGCTGCACTCAATAATGTGCCCGGCATTCACAAATTGTTCGCCTTCGACAAGGCACCGCTTTCCGTCGGCAATGTACTCCATAATAGTATGCAATGGCACTGGAACTGAAACAAATAACCGCATCACAACAACAACCACAGTAGCAACAGTATATAAGCATCCGGCTTGGCATTCCTTGCCCTCGCGTGTTTCCACTCTCGTGGAACGATACAACCTTTTCGAAGAAACAAGCATTCACATCGTAAATGACGCAGTTTACCCGAAAACAAGCCTTCGTCGTCGAGAGGATCCATGTTTCAACGTGCGCCGAGAGCAGACGACGTGCGGCGGTATCCACACTAGCAGTGTTTCCAACATCGGCCGCACGGCGGCGACTCTGTTCGATCTCGAGGCGAATAGCGATCTATTCTATCAGCCCGCTTCCTCTCTCTCCGCTCGCGCCGCTGGGCACGCAACTGTGCCCGCCACAGATGCCCTCCCCCTAGCGAAGGCCATCCTGGCCTGAAGGGCTAAGCTCGCCTTCGGCGGGAATCTCTCCGATGCGACGTCACAGGGGAGGGAGGAGATTCAACGAAGAAAGGGTAAAAGCACAGGCGAGCTGGTGAAGAACTTCCATCATAAACCGGAGACACGGTTGTTGTCTGTGCTACCGTGCACTGCCAATGGAGCCATCGCAGGAGGATCAAAGGAAGACGCCGACATTGTCGTTTTTTCGGCACTCTTTACAGAGCATCGATATGTGCTGCTATGTTCAGGCTTGCTTTCTAACTATTTCCAAATGGCTGCCATAAATTAATTACGTGCCGAGAGACGTGTCTGTCTTTTTTCCAAAGGGACGCTAAACACAGAGGAGGTTTGAGGCGGAACCGAGGGCAAAGCCATCTGTTTTCTGCTATATCCTATTGGAGATTGGGTCTTGAAGGGCAGTACCGTGCGCAGCGATGCGATTGGTTTGTACAGAGGCGTTCCCGACGTCAATCACCAAAACTTCCACGCTATTTGTCAACCACTTTTTATGTTGTACCCATAAATACTGGAAGCAAGGTCCCTTCAAGTATACTGATCATTGGGAGAGCGAAACTCTGCATCAGTGGTTACGCGCTTCCTTTGCTTGCATCATGAGCGCGAATTCTCCGCCTTCGAAACAGCGAAAATTACGTCAGTGCGTGTTCCGGAAAGACTGGAGATCTCAACCCGAGTACGAGAGTTGGCTCCTGCCCGTGGACGACGATGCCACCGCTGCAAGATGTACTTTATGCGCAAGCACGTTTACGGTGAAATTTGATGGCGTCAGCGCTGTCAAGCATCACGCGTCAACGCAGAAACATAAGCAGAAGAGCCTCGCCTCGAAACAATCGGCTGCGCTCACGAAGTTCTTCGCTCCAGCGACTTCTAGCGCAGAAGATAAGGTGACTGCTGCAGAACTGGGCACCATATTCCACGGCATCAAGCACAACTACAGTTACCTGTCAATGGATTGTGGCAGCAAGTTAGCGTCAAAAGTCTTCCCGGATTCAGACGTCGCTTGCAGAATGCGACTTGGAAGAACGAAGATGGAACACCTCGTGAAAGATGTGCTGGCGCCTTATGCAGTGGAGTGCATAGTCGAGAAACTTCGCCCAGCAGGCCGCAACCTCCCGTTTGCTCTCTCCACGGACGCCTCCAACAAGGGAAATAGAAAACTTTTCCCCATCGCCGTGCGCTTCTACGACGTGAATGGTGCCGGAATAACGGACGCTCTCATCGACTTCTGTGAGCAGGCGGACGAGACTTCCGGCGGCATCTGCGAACTCTTGGCAACAAGTTTGGAGAAGGTGGGTCTTCCTTTAGAGCGAGCTGTAGCGTATAGCGCGGATAACGCTTCTGTGAATTATGGGAAACACAACTCCGTTTTCCAGAAGATGCAGAAAGATCAGCCGCACTTGTTGAAGGCCAATTGTAATTGCCATGTAGTGCACAACGCTGCCAAGCACGCAGTGAAGTCTTTAAAGTTTGATGTGGAAACCCTTGTACTAAAGGTCTTCAAAGAGTTTTCTTCTAGTTCGAAATGTGTAGAGGAATTGAAAACGTTTTTTGACTTCTGTGATCAGGAATATAGCAAAGTGCTGGGTCATATTTCTGTCCGTTGGTTAAGCTTGTTTACGGCCTTAGACAGACTGATTAAGAACTGGGCTCCCATCAAGTCCTACTTTCTGAGTCAGGGCGAGGAGGAGTGCGAAAAAATAATCTGGATATTTATTGGCAACCAAGCCGATGGACTTTCGGAGTGTATCACGCTTCCGGAGTGCTATCTGCACTTCATGCACTCGTTCCTTGCAATGTTTCATTCAACGATCCTCACCCTCGAAAAGAGTCATCTTGAGCCGACAGAACTTTACGCTGTAATGACTAAGCTCAGGAAGCAGCTGATTAACCGGAAGGATGATATGTTCTTCGGTGTCAAGGCTAATCAGGGACTTGAAACCCTTCCGGGCGGACAGGCTGCAACGCTGGACTTCGTGAATGTTTATGACAGGGCCCTTGCGTACCTTGGAAAGTGGTTTGACTTCGAGAATTCCCCATTTAAGAGGCTCGCCGAATTGGATCTGCGCAAAGGTGCACCCAGCATGTCAGTCGTAATGAATGCGGGGGAGCTTTTTGGCATTAACTTTGAAGAGGAAGGCGATGAATTGTACTCAGAGCTTTGTCTTTTGAGGGATACTCTCCCTGGACTTCTAGGACATGACGAGAAATCGAGCTCGATCTGGCTCAAATTCTTGAAAGAGGTCAGGTGCCCCCATTTGCAGAACCTAATGGAGCATGTTTTCTCCATTCCCTGCAGCAACGCGTTTGTGGAACGCGTCTTTAGCGTGATGGGGAACTTGTGGACGGATGAGAGAAATCAGCTAAGCGTCCCAATGGTTAAAGCGGAGCTCTGTGTGCGGTATAATTTGGTGTACAGCTGTGAAGACTTTCTAAAGATGGCGAGAGAAAACAAGCAGCTCATCCGAGCAGCTAAGTCGAATTCGAAATATACGTTCAAGTTCCGCAAATAGAAAAAGGCGAGCATATAAAATGTTACCTTTTTTGTTTTTCTGCGTTGTTTTGTGTATTGCATATTATTGCGCGTGTATGTATATATGATAATATCCGATACATTGTGGCATATGCACTGTATACTTTTTAACGGACGTAATATGCCACTGGTTTGGTGGATTTAGTCGCGAAGAGCATTTTATGGACGAAGTACGTGCGGTTATTTTTCAGTGCCGCACATGGGGAGCCAGTAATTGCAATTTCTCGAAAGGGGTCTGCGAGTGGCGAGGCAGCATGTTACCTTTTTTTTGTGTTGGTAGTATGTTGTTTTTATGGCTGTCATAAGCGGTTATGTGAATTTTGTATTTTTGTATCTGTAGTATGTTGTTTCTGTCACAAGACGTTATGTGAATTTTGTATTTTCTTTAACATAGATTAAGAAATGTTTTATTTCAAAGAGGCGCTTTTGATTATTTGATCACATAGAGTATTCTCCCCTTTGTACATAGCTAATGTGTGCATGTGGTTTTCTGTCGTACTGCCAAACTGGAGACGGGCCCCAGACTTTGTCAAGCTGCCTCTGGCAGCTTTTTGTTTGGGGGCACCGTTGGCTCAAGGCCATAAATAAAGTTGATTTGATTTGAAGAGACGTGGATCTACTCGTCCAAAACCCCGAGCTGGCGACTTTAGAAAAAATATGGATTTGCGCTCAGTCTACACGAGCGTAATGCTTTCTGAGAGCAGCAACAAAAACCTCAGTCACTTTTAGTACAAATGTTATTCCATTCACTGATATTTTTATGCCAACCAGCAGACTAGTTGGTTCTCCATCTGCTGTGCGCGGCAAGTTAGTCAGAAATGTCTTTATTTTTCACTAAAGAGGGCATATAATTGCACATATTATTGAGCTCAGTGCTGTGTATTTGTGTACATGTACATTATACTAATTCCTCTCTAGGAAATCATTCGTTACAATAAATTGCACTGCCTGTCAAAGACGAACATGGCACCTTCCTTTCAACAGAATTTCATTATACCCCCCGCCCCCCCTCTCTCTCGAAGGGCCAGTTGTTGTTTTTTTTTCGGGGAAAGGTGGAAACCCTATTTGTCCATGACTGGATGAAGAGTAATCAAACGCTGCATCGAACTCTTTGAAGCAGGGCGGTGAGATTGTATTTTTGATCATGGAACAGAGAGTCGTCGATGGTGGTCCAAAGCTGAGTTAAGGAAGACGGGGAGGTCAACGTGTTCGGATATGTGATGGAGGGTTTTCTTCAACAAGGAATGCCATATTTGGGTCGCTGAATGATTGAGCGTGGGCGAGTGAAAATCCCCTGGAGAGAAGAACGTTGTGGTTGGTGGTATTTGTGACCGGAATCGAGGTGTGACTTCGCTTAATAGATGGAAGACTAAGGTAAGAGAATTTCTTTCTTTTAAATAGTGTAGTGTATCGGCTGTAGAAGAACGTCACTAGATATCTTGGAAGACGTTGACGCCATTAAAATAGTCGTAGACCTTGGTTGGAGGACATCTTCAGCTACGCATACTTTGATGTCGTCATCCAGCATGACGGGCGGGGAGCATATTTGGCATGTGGTCCACAACTCAACGTTGGAGAAATCGATTATGGCATCGCACGTTCCTAGAAAGTCCCATCCGAGTATGATGTCATACGTGCATTGGATCAGCACAAGGAATTCGACAACATGGTAGCGGCCTTGGAGGACGATACGAACAGTGCAACACGCTGTGCGGATGTATCGGGCTGGTTCCAACGCCACAAAGTACGTGCGTTTTAAGGAGTCTTTACGAAGGGCCGTACACACATCCTGGTGCATAACAGATACGGCTGCGCCTGTGTCCATAAGCGCAAAGAAATGACGATGGCCAATTATAATGTTTATGAGGTTTTTCGGCAAAGATGGAGGCTTGGGTCGTGATCTAAACTGAGCAGTTTCGGCCCTGCCTACTGCTAACATCAGTTTGCCGAGGAGAAAGTGGTGCAAGGGGGTCCGGCGTTCATCGGAGAGATGGAGTTGCGACGTCTGTAGGGTGAAGGCGACCTGGGGCGGGCCGGACGCCGGGAGCTTTGGGTGGAAGAGCTGCGTCGATGTAGTCTCGGTTGAAGTAATATTCGTTCCGATAGCGTGGAGGACTTGAAAATGCGCTGTCACGGTGCTGTTGCGGCCAGCTGCTGCTCTCATCTGAACGACGGCGTCTGCAAAAGTGGGAGACGTGGCCTGGAATGCAGCTATAATAACAGACAGGGCGATTGTCTGATGTTCGCCAATGTGGCTTTTGTGCGTTGCGACATAGGTGTTTCGGCCATGAGCGCTGCAATTTGTGGAGGTCCAACGGGCTGGGATGAGGCGGGTGAGGGAGGTAGGCGGAGAATTTTAGCGTACGTCGGTTGCGGTTGTTCAATTAGTGGCGTGGATGGTGGGTTTGGGTTGAGCCTGATGAGCTCATCTCGGATTAAATTCCGGATTGGTGCAGAGTTTGAGGCTGCATCTTCTGTTGTAGTCGTCCCGAGAATACGTGAAAGTTCTTCCCTAACAATGTTTCGGACGATGTCTTGCAAGGTTGGTCCGTAAGGCGCGGACGGGATGTCATTGGCAGCAGGAAGGGAAGTGGTGAAAGGAATCCGCTGCCGTTGAGCTGCCTCGAGCGGTTGACAGATGGTGACGATTGCCTGAACATCGGCTGGAGGCTGCAAGACTAAAGGTGTACGAATTCTTCCGCTATGCCTTTTAATAGATGTCGTACTCGTTCAGATTCCGACATGCTCACATCAATTTTCTTACAGAGAGTGAGGACATCATCTATGTAGGATGTGTACTCCTCTGAACGAAGCTGAGATCTGGTAGCCAGCTTCTTTCGGGCCACTGCCTTGCAGTCATCCGGTCGGCCGAAAATTTCTTGGATGCGGGAAAAGAATATGGCCCAGGTGGCCATTTCCGCTTCGTGATTTAAGAACCTCGTCTTCGCCACATCGCTTAAGTAAAATATTACGTTGGCTAATTTTGTTGTATCGTCCCATCGGTTATGGAGGCTCACCCGGGTGTAGAAATCGGCCCACTCCTTGATGTCTTTATCACCAAGGCTCGAGAAAACTCGAGGGTCCCGAATACGAGATGGTAAGTAGATGAGGGGAAGCGGCGGGTAAGTGGCCGTGGGTGGAGCCGCAGTGGTTGGTAGTGCAACTCCCGGCGGAATTCCAGAAAGGAGTGAGGCTGTGAAAGCAGCAGTGGTGACCGGTGCTGTGTTGACGGGGTCTGTTGTCGGTAATGATGACGGGTGTTGTGTGGATGCCACAGTAGTTGCCATGGGCGGTTGGGGCGAGTTGTCTACTCGCGAAGCTCCAGGTTGGTGCGGATGGCACACCTCAGTCGCTCAGGGATGACGTGGGCTCAACGAAGGAGGCAGGGGTTTTGGTTCCGCAACCTCAACCAGACTGTGGAGGTGTTTCGGGTAAAAGAGAAACCAGGCAGAGGGGGCGTAGGTGGGTCAGAGCGCGCTAGTCCTCGAGGCAGGTTGGTGCTTCCGCTCGCGCCGCTGGGCACGCAGCCGTGCCCGCCACAATAGGGAGTTTTCGTAGACCGCGTTTCCCCCTCCGCTAAGCCCTCTGCAGCGAAGAAGCCGCCAATTCACCTGCGCGCGGATGGCCTTGACTGTAGAGTTGCCGAGCATCGTAGCGGTTTGCGGGGGGCGTTGCGGGACGGCGAAAACCATCAACGAAAACTTCCTAATAGGGAGTTTTAGTAGACCATGTTTCCCCCTCCGCTAAGCTCCTCCGCTACCCGGAACTCTACAGCGAAGGCCATCGACTATGCAGGCGCAGTGGCGGTTTCTTCATTGCAGAACGCGGCAGGAGAGCTCTGATCTGCTAAAAACTCTCTCCTAGTGAAAAATGCCCGCAGGCCGAGGCTGGTGTGACTTGATCGTTACACCAGACTTTTCACGAGATGTGATTTGGGACGACTGCCTGGTGTTCTGGTGCTGACGCCGAAAGCTGGTGTGTTGGTGTGACTTCCGAAATATGGTGCTTCCGATGCTGACACCAGCAAATCTGTGATTGTTCTGGTGGGACATCGGGTTTTGTTGCTAGTGTGATTCACAGAGCACCTGTTGACTGGGTGTTCCTTTACTCACAATAAAGGGTACAATGATAAGTTTGACAACAGCGACTGCTGTCCCGTTATTCTTTATTTTAAATAGCAAAAAAGCACAACAGTGATAAGCTTAGACTTCACTGTGTGGCAGGGATTTGGCACGCGATCACCTGGGGGTTCGTCTGGACCTGCCCTTAGCGCCGATCAGCTTCCGGACGCCCTGTCCTTCTGCAGACTCTTGGCCTTTCAGCCATGCGGTTGGCCTCAGCTGATCTTGAGTTACGCTGATCAGTTGCCGCGTACCCCTCCGCACTCCAAGAAATGTCCTCTTCTAAGGCATCACATTCGACGAGATGGCTCGATTTCCTTATCCCAGCTCTTTCAGGGAAGCTTGCCATTAAGTAGAAGAATATCAAATGTTTCGCTGAGCTCACCGATGTCGACGGTTGGATCCGTTGGCCAGCAGGACACGCCAATCTCGTTGAGTGAAGTCTTTGTTGTGTGCTAATGTTCGCAGGACAATCCTCTTTCGCTTCAGGCGGTCGACGCCCTCCTCGCTCGTAGTAGGCATGATCCGTGCCGTTAATTCCCGGTTTCTGGCACCAAAAACTGTGATCGTTACTGGCACTGCTCTGTTGTTTGCTACCAAACCAAGCTCGTCGGAAGTCGAGCGCACCAACACTGTCTTTCTCGGCTTCGACTCACAAGGAAGACTTCCAATGGCCCTCTCAAACTTAAACAAGAATACTGGCGGAAAAGGGAAGAGAAACCCTCGAAGAGGCGAGCCGGCAGCGCCCTCAAGCTGCTCAAGGCCGCCCGGGAAAGTGCTCGGGTCGAGGGGGACACTTCTTGAGCACAAAGGAGCCCGCCGCGGGGTCTCCGGTGACCACCAAGACGGGAGGAAACAAGGCACCCCGTCGGGGGACGGGGCGGCACACAAAGTAATAAGAAAACACGCTCGCGGACGGGGGAAAAGTCAACGAAAAACACATCTCTGGTGTCGCATCAAACTGCGTGGTGTGCACACCAGCCTGCCTAGTGGGCACATGAGCCTTTGTGGTGTGACACCAGACTCTCTTAGGTGTACCCATCAGGCTGGTGTGCGGGTACACCAGCATTCTCTAGCTGGGCACACCAGGCTGGTGTGCTCGGTACACCAGCATTGCTGGTGGGCACACCAGATATTATGGTGTCACACCAGGATTCTCTGATGTCACAACAGGATTGCCTGATGCATTTTTCATGAGGGATCGAGTTCATTCTTCCCCTCTTTTTCAACTACTCAGGTTACGCTCTTGCCCCTGTACCTTTGACAATGCTGCGTGAAACTATAGTGAGATAGAGTACAGTGATCAAATCGCCATATACAGAATTCAAATGTATGAAAAATTGTGGGCTCTCGTGGCGCTTTTGTATTGGCACTATGATTAATCATGTGTCAACGTGGTCACGTGACGTCATGGTGTCAAGACATGACTGTCAAATAATGTCACGTCACGTGGCCCCGTGACGTAGTCACCTGACTGACTGCGTCAAGTCGACTTAAATTGTGAACGTCACTAGATCTTTAGCGTAGTTGACACCGTGACGTCACATGGCATCGCGACCTCGCAACGCGAGTCACGTGACAACCGTGACGCGCTCGATCGTCATGAGCCCGAGTCGAGTGCTCGGGTTTATGACAATCAGCACCACCAAACATTCGGGTAATGGCTCGTGTTCAATCAAAGATGAAAATAGCCGAACTCTAACAATATATCAACCCATGCTTTATTCTTCGCCAACCCCAGCGCATGACTACGATGAACAATGACGGTATATAAATAGGGTCGGATTACGTGGCCGCTTGTTCTAATATTGAGTTGAGAAGGGGAAAGCTGTTTCTTTCTTTTATTTTTTCTGCGTCTGCCATTAAGCGGAGAGGAAAGACTAATAAGTGTTTTTGCAAGTTGTCAACGACCAGGATCAGCTCTTTGCGGTTTTTACTGAATGCTACGAAAATTGTTGCACGCCCATTTTACACGTACGCATCATTGAGGCATCCATCCACACATGTTTTCGTTGTTGTTTAACTGCATCAGAAAGTTGCCCCTTAGAATAGAAGCGCTGAAAGGACTAAATGTAGCCCATTAATCCGACGTTACATAGATCTACAAGTGTGTACGGGAGGGATACCTAGAAATAAAGATCGCCTCAGAGGGACAGCCAAACATTGGCGGCAGCTCGAAATCTCGCAGTTATGCCGTTCTCAAGATCTTCCAGGAGCTTTGACCACCTCCGTATTTTGTTTAAAGCTTCACAGTTTTGGGGAGCAAAATGAAATAAATGAGAGGACTACGGTTAACAAATGACACAAATATATTTGTCAAATTAACACGCCCGAACGGAGGACCAAGTCCCTCAGGAATAAGAGGCACTCTCAGGCTGGGAGAGCATCGAAAAAATAGCGGAGAAAAGAGGGGGGGGGGATGTAAAAACATACTGTGTTGTAAAAGTTCCTGTTCTCCGCATCTTCAGCACAGAGCCAGAACGCGTGGTCCCGGACACTACTGTTTGCAAAAACACTGCTGCCAGAATGCGCGTTTGCGTGGTGCCAGACGTTCGCGCCGTTCCTCACGACGCTGCACCAGGCAAGAATGATGTGTGTCTCTCGGATACACGTCTTGCACTGAGCGCGAACCTCCTGTAGCCTGCACTTTGCACTACCAGATTTAATTTTCTCAGCAAAAGCAAATTGCAATGACCACCAGCATGTGCATGGTGGGATGAAATTACGTGCAAACCATGTTAAACATTTATTAAAGGAAAAGCAGCGCACAACAAAACAGGAACTAAGAGAGAAAGCACACAGAACAAACAAGTGCTGTACTGTCAACTAAACATTTATTGAAAAAAACGGCTCGAAAGGGAAATCACCCTCAAATCAAACAACACCGTACAAGTGATCACGTGTCGCTCACCAGGCATCGATAAAATTTGTCTCTTTTTTACTGTAGGTAAATTGAAGGCTGCACCACGCAGTGCCTCGCGCCTGTTTTTGCTATTGCATGTGCCTCTGGAACCTCTCTTTCCACTTTTGTACGGCCCCTGCCAATGATTAAGTTATTTTCGAAGATAGCATGACCCAGAGAGTCTATTTTTTTTAATTTATCTACATAAAAAGAGATATAGATTTTATCGACGTTCGGTGAGCGACATGTCATCGTTGTACGGTGTTCTTTGATGTTAGGGCGGTCTCTTGCTCGAGCCGCTTTTTCAATAAAAGTTCAGTTGGTAGTTCTGCGCTCGTCCTCTGTGCTTCTCTCTTTGTCCCTGTCTTTTTTGTGCGCTGCTGTTAATTTATTAAGTCATGAACCAACTGGCCTGCATTGGTACCTGAATTCATGTTAAACAGTTCAGTTTTCTGGTGAAATGCGACTTTCTCAACACTAGCAAAAGGGGATGTCCAAATTGTAAAGTTGTGCCGTCTCGCGATGATACGCGGCAGCCTAATAAAATGGTAGAATGCGCATGACTGATAAAGCACAGTGTTGTAAAGGGGTCCGGAAGAAATGTCCCCGGAAAAAACGTCCCCGGAAAAAAAGGTCCCCGGAAAATATGTCCCCGGAAAAAAGGCCCCAAATGGAAAGTAGGAAACAATGTCCCCAAAGGGTGCTCCATCGCTGGTTTTTCCTCGATTCTCATGGCCTTCGGGCAGTCCTGTCATTATCCGGTCACAAATGACCTGACCCACCTAGAGGTAGAAAGGGAGACTGGAAGTCACACAAAGCAACCGAAATAATCTATTGTGGAATATTTTGGAAACCAAATTATTGTGCTTGCCAAAACCAAATATTGTGTTGTTTTTTTTCATTGTGAAAAAAACATTTATAAAACTTCTAGCGAAAAACAAATTTCTGTGTTTAGGGAAATTTGAGAGGTACTTGTGTACCATTTTCAAATACCATGTAAAAGGCGCGACACTGTTAACTCAAACAAGCGATCGTTAGTTTTTTTTCTTTTCGTAGAAACAAAAGGTTGCCATTAAAGTTATCATAGGTACTGAAAGTGCTCATTTGAGGATATAATGAAAACGGTAAAATTTCGTTCCCACTAATACACTTTCTAAGTAAGATCTGAAAATGCGCCAATGTCGTGTTCGCGCTAACAATGTCGCGATGTGTACCTTGGGGAATCATATCTATCCTTATTTGTTGGGGCCGTTTTTTCCTACTTGCCACAGAGTGCCTTTTTCCTAAGGACATATGACCGGACCGCCCGAAGGCCATGAGGATCAGGGAAACCCAAAGATAAAGACATTTTGGGTACATTTTTCCCTACTTCAACCTGGGGCCTTTTTTTCCGGGGGCATTTTGTCCGGGGTCTTTTTTCCGGGGACATCTTTTCCGGCGACATTTTTTCCGGGGAATTTTTTTCCTACACCCGTTGTAAAGTGAGGGCCCATGACAAGTGCACGTAAAAACCGAATATAGCATTAGCCTCCCGAGACAGTATTTTGCGAAGTTTCGAGCTCGTGCAAGCCGATGTCCAAATGTGATTTATATTAGGAATGTATTGTCTGTCCTTCGCGCTGTGTATGTGTAATTAGGAATATCTTTGCATGCATCTCTATGTATTATTTTTTCTTTGCAGTAAGGCTTTGTGTATGAGATTATTTAGAAGAATACCATTTATTATTTTTTCTTTCTCCACATTTTGTGTATTTGCATTCAGAAATAGTATGTGAGCACACAGTCATTTTTCGCATACCGAACGACCCGGTGTTTCACACTGCCAGTCAGCGAAAAAAAAACACGTTTCCGCAGACTCAACAGCTGACGTCATCGTCCTTCCGTGTCGGTCTCAAGCGGTTATGTCAACTTCATACAGCCAAATTTATTGATGACAGTAAAAATATGTTTAAGTACTGAGTGAAGATTTGACAACATTAAAAAAGAGTCGATCACCTTAAAGATATATATTATAAGTAAATGCACACCCAAATTATCTCAAATGTGCTCTGCAAATCTTTTCCGGCGTTTTTACCCTCGGTAGTTACTTCTATAAGTGATTTAGAAGAGCCTTAAGCGAATTTCTGACCTTGAAGCTGTTTTAAATAACTATAGGTTCCCGACACATTTTTACATTCCCAAACATATGGAAGTCTGTTATTGCATCTTTTATGTGATGAACAACAATTTTATGTGTATACGGGCAGGACAAAAGCAACGTAAACAGAAAAAAAAGTCAGTGCGCAGGTGAGGTGGATGTCGATCATGATGTAGATTAACCGAGACCGTAAGAAAGGCTGGTAAACTAGGTGAAAAAAAAATACAGAGGTAGAAGAACGTTTCAAACTCAGCTACTGCGTTTATTTCCTCAAAGCCTTATATAGCCACAACCTATTCACCGACCACCGACGTCACAACGCCAATCTTTGTTATACATTCCAACCCACTCTGATCTTCCCTTGAACCGTAAAACAGTGACCTGCATTCCAAACCGGGAACAAGAGTTCTTGAACAAAGCAACCCCACCGACACACTTTCTTTCCAGCAGGAGTCTAAAATGGGCTGACATATAAGGCTTTGAGGAAATAAACACAGTAGGGGAGTCTGAGAGGTTCTTCTTCCTCTGTCCTTTTTCTTTTACCAAGTTTCTCAGCTTTTACCACAGTCTTGGGTAATCTACATCATGAAAGTACACAGTGGCGCGTGGCGGAACTATGACGATTGTGCACGCAGACCGCCAGAAAGTGACCAATTAAGTAGCTGCAATGTTGTGTAGAGTATAAAATACTACTTTGGTCTATTTAACAACAATTCACCAATTAGCAAGGGTGATTCTTATTTGCAAATTGAATTGACCGGCATTTCGTCAGGAACAAACCTCAAATGCCAAGTTGTACCGAAAATGTTCACTTAGTTGCGCGCGATTTTTTAGGCGATTGGGTCCGAGTACGAAGGTGCCTTTAAATTAGAGTGAACAATTTGGATCATTCTTTTCTGCGTGATTATTCGCCTGCATCACGGTGCTGAGTGTAAACAATGTTGGTCAGGAAAATAGGCATCGTGATTGCCGCTCAGTGTTTTTATAAAAGGTAGACTGCAAGGGGTGTCACCAAAACTTCCGTGACATTTTTAATATATTATTGTTTTTAGCTCAATTGCGTCGTCATCATATGTACTGTGAAACGTATTTAGTAAGCTAGATTTCGCGATATATATGGCGAGGAGGTGCCTATTCCATGATTTTATTAACTGTAATTAATTCCGAAGTGCTAGAGCACAACAGGATTCAACTTTTGATACTGTGACGCAAAGTTGCACCAATCACGGGCATTTAGACGACCTACCAGACTGATAACCTTTCGTTTCAGGTAAAATATATGCGACTCAGGTAAACAAACACATGTTGAGTCGTATAAAGACGACGTTTTGTATGGTAATCTAGCTTTTCTTTTTTTCGGTTTCGTTGAAATTAAATAACGCAATTTCTTAGTTTTGGTACCTGAAAATAAAAGTGGATTGTACGAATGATAAAAAGCTATAAAGTTCCTCGTTTCACGGTTCAAATAGTGCCCATTGCCAAAACAACGCGGAAAATATGGTATTAGTTTAGCGGTTCAGACATGTTTGAACCGGTTTGAACCGCTATTTTTGCTCCCCGGAACTGAACCGGAACTGAACCGAAAGCCATGAACTCGAACCTCAACCGAAGCGATAAAAGTTTCGGTTCGACACTCTGCCTGGAAGGTTCTCCGGCGCGTCTACACGGCGCTTGCAGAGCCCTCCTCCTCCAGCCCCTCCGAGGCACAACCAGACAATGCTAGAGTCGCTCTCTGTCCGAAGAGCGGGAATGTCGAGCGCGCCGCGCCGAGCAGTGTAGACGAAGGGCCGCTGCTTCACCAGAACAGCGAGGGGCACGGGACAACGACTATCGCGCACGAGTGCGCAAATCTCCTAAAGCTCAGTATACAACCATTCTTATCAAAGCTCGTAAAGCAGATATCCCAGGACACAAGCAAACCTCCCAAAGCACATCTTCCGACAACGCAACAGCTGCCGCTATCAGTCACAGCACACTGTGTGTGACCGTTTGCAATTACTTTTAAATTAACATTCAGCGCAGCTGTACGTTAGCGCTGACTCGGCACTGTATTCATTGCTTTAGTTCTTCCTCTCACAAATAGTCAAGATGATATCGGAGCTGAAAGGAACTTTTACAGCGGAGCTTCCCCAGTTTCGAGTCCGGTACCAAACAAATGTCGTCACAAAAATACGCAAAACACTGGACAGCTACCGCCATCTATGAACGACGGCGGCAACCAGGCAAGCAATCTGGTTGCCGCCGTCGCTCATAGATGGCGGCAACCTTTTCAAGCCTTTCCGTCAAGGTGCGTGATGGTTCAGTGGTCGCCGTCGTGTACGTCCCCCCCCCCCTTCCCGCGAGCCCAAGACAGACACTGAAGCATTCATGATGGACGTCTTCGGCTGGGTCATGCTCGGCGACGACACGTCTGCCGTTGTGACGAGTGACTTATACGTTGACATTGCACGCCAGGAGGGAAAGTGGTTCACTTCGTTTATGCTCGAGCGCTTCGGGCTTGCGTGTGTGAACGAACCTACGGTGCCCACGACCAGGCATCGGACGTGTATAGAACTTGTCTTCACGAAGAACGTGCCTGCCGTCAGCGCACACCTTATGGCGGTGTACCGCAGCGATCACAAGGCCATGCTCACTGTGGTTACGAAATAAATAACAACCCCGGATTGTTATATGTATATGTATATATATATATATATATATATATGTCGAATTCTTTAATCGTTCAAATAACCAATTACCCAATCACACCTTAATCCTTACATTTATAAATACTTTATTCCCACCATAGTATACAGCTTCGGCTGGGTCTTCGCTTCTGTCGACGACAGAGTGTGCACGTCGTGACGAGTGACTTTTACGTTGACATCGCGCGCCAGGAGAGAAACTGGTTCACTTCGATTCCATGCTCGAGCGCTTCGGGCTTGCTGTGTAACGAACTCGGTGCCCACGACCAGGCATCGGACGTGTATAGAACTCGTCTTCATGAAGAACGTGCCTACCGTCAGCGTACACCCTAGGGCGGTGTACCGTAGCGATCATAAGCCATGCTCACTGTAGTTACGTAATAAATATATATAACCCTGATATATATATATATATATATATATATATATATATATATGTATATATATGTCGAATATCTTTATATCGTATCATATATATCATATATACCCAATCATCCTTAATCCTGTACATTTATAAATACTTTATGTGTCGCCGTAGTACAGCTTCGCTGGTCTTCCTTCTTCACCAGAGTGTAAACGCTGACAGTTTTTTTAAGATGATATCGGTGCGAAAGAAACTTTGATAAGATTTCATATGACACTGGCCTGTTGCTGTTTTTCCAATTGGTTTCCGCGATGAAGAGCTCCTTCCTTGTATAGACCGTTTTATTGTGGGTAGCGCCATTTTAAATACTGTAGCGCAGGGGTGCACAACATACGGCCCGCGGGCCGCATGCGGCCCGCGGGCACTTTCTGTGTGGCCCGCGGCCCGCGGCCCAGCTGAGCGCAGAAACCGCTCACCGTGTCATTCAATGCACTGCGGCCGTTGACTTGGCAGAAAGCATTCGAACCCGTTGACCTACTTTTCTCAGAGTCCTCTTTTCCGGGGGAAACTCCGCGTCCTCAGTTCAAATATTCCCTCTCCACTAGACCCACAGAAAACAACAATACAAAAGCCTGTACAGCCATCCAGTGCGTTGTTATGACCCCTAACAGCGTCCCTCCCCTATCCTTGTTCCAGTTCTTCTTCATCCCGTTTCCTCCTCCCTCTCTCCACGGAGGCTACAGCCCTCTCCCCTCCTGTTGGGACATGATCAGTGACAGCTTGTTGCAGATAGAGAAAAGCTAGTCGTGTCACGCTTGGAATATGAGTGCACTTCCAAAGAAGAAAAATCGACCAGGAGGGCCGGAAATTCAACCAGGAGTGGACATGGAGGTACTTTTTCATTGAGAACGCATCGAAGTGCTTATGTCTTGTGTGTCGAGAATCTCTCGCGGCTCCTAAAGAATACAACGTTCGACGCCACTACGAGACCAAACATGCCCGCGACTTCAGCGCTCTTTCGGATTCGGAGAGAAAAACAAAGTCCGAGGACTTAAAACGGAATTTGCTTGCTGAGCAAAGCATTTTTACGAAAGCAAAGAACACATCTGAAGCAGCCACGCGGGCGTCTTTTCAGATATCTCGACAGATCGCTCGTTCAGGTCGTTCGTTTACTGATGGCGACTTCATCAAGGAATGTCTTATGATTGCTTCTGAGGAGATGTGCCCGGACAAGAAGTTGGTTTTCCAAAACCTGAGCCTATCAAGAATGACAGTACAACGACGTGTGCATGACATTGCCGACGACCTATCAAAACAGCTGGAGAGGAGTTGCAGTCATTTTGTCTACTACTCTCTTGCTTTGGATGAGAGCACAGACATCAAAGACACAGCACAGCTGCTTGTTTTCATCCGTGGTGTGAACGAAAACTTCGAAGTGACTCAGGAGCTGGCAGAGCTTTGCTCAATGCACGGACGGACTACGGGAGAAGAGATCAGCAAGGAGGTCAAAGACGTCATCGAGAAGCTCAAGCTATCATGGGAAAAACTCGCAGGTGTCTGCACCGATGGAGCCCCAGCCATGATGGGAAAGAGAAACGGAGCCGTTGCCTTACTTCAAGCGTTCAGTGGTGTAGAACTGAAGCAATATCACTGTGTGCTTCACCAGGAAGCACTCTGTGCCAAAGTGATGAAGTTTGACCATGTGATGAAGGTCGTGACTTCGGTTGTCAACTTTATACGTGCTCGGGGATTGAAGCACAGGAAATTTCAAGAGTACCTGAAAGAAATGGAGAGTGAGCACATGGACATCCCGTATCACACTGAAGTTCGCTGGCTAAGCCGTGGGAATGTTCTGAGTCGCTTCGTCGCGCTGAAGGCCGACATCATCGCTTTCTTGCAAGAGGAAGGGAAACACATACCAGAGCTGGAGGAAGAACAATGGTCGTGGGATCTGGCATTCCTCACCGATATTTCAAGCCATCTGAACACGCTTAACATAGCTCTCCAAGGAAAAGACCATCTCATTTCGGACATGGTGAGCGCGATCTTCGCGTTCCAAGGAAAGCTGCGCCTCTTCAAATTGCAGCTTGGGGGTGGAAGCATAGTTCACTTTCCAACCTGCCAGAAGCTCTTTCCCACCGGCGAAAATCGGAAGACGGTAGCTGCGACGTACGCTCCACAGGTTGAGTACCTGCTCTCCGAGTTCCAGCAAAGATTCAAGGCATTCGAAAGTGAGAAGAGTAACTACGATTTGTTCCGCGATCCGTTTTCTGTCGCACCGGAAGACACAGGTCCGACGCTGCAGCTAGAACTCATCGACCTCCAGTGCTCGCCAGAACTGAAGAGTATGCATCGTGAGTCTCAGCTGCTTGACTTCTACAGAAGCCTTGACAGGAGCAAGTACGGAAACCTTGTGGACCACGCATTGAAGCTTGCATCACTTTTTGGGAGCACGTATGTCTGTGAGCAGACGTTCTCACTGATGACCCTCAACAAGAACCGTCTTCGATCTTCTATGACGGACATGACACTGCGAGATGTGCTGAAGACGGCCACCAGTGCGATGATGCCGGATATTGAAAACCTGTCTGCAGCAAAAAGGTGTAACGTGTCACACTAGGTGCGGCCCGCGCAGTTTCCAATAAACAATTTTTGGCCCGCGTCATTTTTGAGTTGTGCACCCCTGGCCTATACTCCCTCTTGGGAGCTGTTTCTATCGCGGTTGCTTGAGCGGGGGAACGCAGGGACACACTCGCTAAAGTCGCTTCGCGCTTTGGCCGCGAGAGGGCGAACGACGAGCTAGATAGGCGGACAGAGATCTCGCAGTTTACTTGTTCAATAAAATCATAGATTAATGAACGGGCAATGAATCACTGACGTCCTGCTGTTACTGCCATTGTGTCGTAATTTATATTACAAATACACCCGATCGAAGAGGAGCACGGACTCAATTGAAAAAAGGATCGTTCGCAGCCATGACCTTTAGAACCTCGCGGTAAGTAACCTTGAATCCTAGACACTGATGTAACTATTGAACGGTGGCCCACCAACGTACGGGATGTGGTTTTTCGAATAGAAAGTAAACAGCGCTTTTTTCTTGTATGTAAACAGTTCAGTCAGCAAGTCATAGATAGCAATGTTTTCTATTGTCCGCGAAAGCAATAAGGGTTCCCACAAATCATTTTTAACGCAGCATATTTCAGCGGAAATCTTAAGTAGCGCCTGAGAAAGTACAAGCTATTTCCGTCGGGGCCGGAGTTCCTTGGATACAATGCTATCTGATGTAAGATTTTAGTTTCCGTGGCTCCTAAAACGAAAGAACGGCATTACGCTCAAACGTATAATATCATGATTTTAGTAGCACGAGCAAAGCACGAGCCTCGCCACGAGACTCTAAATGCGTTAAATAAACGCATTTCTGCTTGGCACAGATCTCTTCGAAACCTCATTGGAGGCAACGATTGGGGTGTACGCCGTTTGTTCCCGTCATGGGGGGTACGTCATCGCTTCTTTAAAAAAAAAGAAAAATAGAAGGGATGACGAAGTCGTTGGGCTAGGTGGCGCAAGTTGTCGCCCCCGTACAAAGGCAATAGCCATTACCAGCCATTCATTCATCCATGTTGGGCGCGAAACGCGTGATTGGACCCGAGTCTCGTGTCAATTCTAGTTCAAGTGATACGTTCCCGAAACAATGGCGGGCCCAGCAATACGTA
>JAZHYW010063171.1:0-41879 GCA_037355805.1 Ixodes ricinus
CGTATGATTCGTTCCTTTAAATCGTGCTTCGGCTGCTTTCACACTTTAAATGAAAAGGAGTAAAGAGCTGGGAGTGGCTTGGTAGGTGAACATAAAACCGAGAACTTGGTAATGTCCGGGACCATACCTGCACAAATCTCCGGACTGCGTTCGGCAGGGACGGGACGTTCGAGGAGACTTGCTATATTGGAAGCGCGTGTGACTGCGCACAGCCAAAGCGTTGCCGGCACATTTAATACACGTAAAATGCTTCAGTCGGAGTGAGCTCAGGCGATACTTAACCTCGCTCATTGTTGGCGAATTTTTTTTGTTTCAAGATGTAGATGTTTTTTTGTTTTGTTTTGTTTTACACCCACATTGCTCGGCAGTTTTTGTCTCCGCAAAAGTTTTTCTCATATTGAAGTTGAAATTCTTGCGGAGAGGTAGTCGATTGCAGGCAACAGAAGGTAAAGAAAAGAAAACTTGCTGTAGGGCCTGCGTAGCATTTCAAATTATTATTTCTAGGGGCGTTCTCACGCGAGAAAAAAAGCTCGAGGTTCCCCTAAGCACTTCTTATGAGTTGTGAAAGCGAAAACATGAAAGCGCGCTCGTCCGCTCCCTATTTCATTTGCTGAGTACTTTTCGTCGCCGGTCACGCGCGCGCTCTCCTGGGCGCGCTGACCTTGACACACCCGTGTTACACGGAGTGCCATGGGGTGAGCGGCCGTTGAAACCGACGCGCAGCGGCCAATGGATGTCTCGTCGACGCGCGCCAGCCAATGGAGCCGAAACCGAAATCCATCAGCTTTACTCCGCTCCTTTGAGATCGGGGAAACTAGGTGACGTTTGGCTAGACTTTTCGTGTGGTTTCATAGCTAGGAGCTGCCTTCACTTGAAGAAAGGATTTAAGGTGCCGTTTGGCGCGGTTCACTCCATGAGACTGTTAATGCTTTCGGATTAAAAACGTTCAAAATATACTAACTGCATTGGAACTAGTTTGAGGTTGATTGGTTAGTCGTTTAGTGTATCAATATTTTTTCAGAAACTTAGAATTTTTTCAACATGCACTCTTTGAAATTTTCAGATCCTATAGCAAGAAGAAAAAAGAACATGTATTTGCAAGAAATCTCTAGATTCAGTGATATAAGTGTAGTCAGGGGTGACGATTACCGTAGGGCGCGGTTGCTATATTCCGTAAATGAAATAGCCTTGAGTCCAACTTAACATGATACACACACAAAGTCACTTCCCCTGTCACTTGATAAGAGCGTGAATGGAGCTGTTGAATATTTTACAACCTTAAGTTTTTGGGGGGGGTTTGTTACTAGACCAACCAATATGTCAACAGCCTTTACATGGTAGGCTTTGAAACGACATATGTGTTAATGCAGAATTTGTCGGGAACATTTCGGCAATTAAAAAGACTGGAAACATGCTATTATCTCGACAAAAGTTCGAATGAGACGTAATTTCTTGATGCTTATTGTACATGTGTGTCCTATAAAAATTCACGTTTTTTGCGAAAGTATTCTGCGGGGACACGAATACAACCTTCGCTAAAGCGGTTTCATGGTGTAAATCATCTCGTCACACTGCATTGTATCATCCACTACGCCCATATTTTTCCCTATACGAAGAAAAATGCAAGGGTGCATGGCGCGTAATACTAAAGGTTACAGGAATGCACGCAAGTCGTCGGAGCATGCTTTAGTCTTTTCACAAAATTAAGCAGCCTTTTTATGTAAACTACATAACATAGTCGAGTATTGCAGTTCCCTAAGATTTTCTACGCGTTGAAAGTCACCGGCGCCTCTATAGTTCTTCGGGGCTGGGCTTGCGTCAACGGCACGCTCATATAGAACGTGCACAGGATCTTCCATCATACGCTAGACTACGAGCCTGGTGCCAATCGAATGTTGCGAACGTTTATGCAGAGCCGAGCCCTGAAGAACTGTAGGGCAACTCCGGTCGAAAACGAAACCAAAAGAAATGACTGCTATCGCCTATGTGGCACGAAATATTATTATAGCCGAAATGTTAGGGAGCTTTCGTAGATAGTTTTCGCCGTCTCGCAACGCTCTCCGCAACCCGCTAAGATACCCGGAACTCTGCAGTCAAGCCTATCGGCGCGCAGGCGCAGTATCGGCTTCTTCGTTGCGGAGGGCTTAGCGGAGAGGGGACACGCGGTCTACGAAAACTCTCTATTACGTCAAAATGAAACCGCGTACTCTACTAAAACCGTTTTAAAGTTACGACGAACTGCTGTTTAGTGGGCGGAAAGCGGGTTAGCTTTTAGTCAAGGAACATTGGCGCGACACCCTAGTGACGTCACGTCGCGGTGGAGTTGGGGTTGAATGGTTGTACCGCGTACTGCAGCACCATGGTGAAGGGCCGTCGCGGCCGTACGGCTGATGATTAGTGTTGTCATCCTCTAGAAGATTCGGTTTTACCGTAGACGGCCGAAACCAAACCTTGAGCTGTGATATTTTATAAAGCTACACACAATATCAAGAAGAAAAAAAAAAAGAAGATAGCTTTTAACTCAGGACATTGATTTATCTAAAACAGTCGGAATCCCAAATTAAAAAAAAAAACATTGACCGGAGTTGCTTTTTAAGATTTTGCAAATCTGATATGAAACACAATAAAGGGGAATTTAGAAATGGCAGCAGGACTGCTAACCTAAGGTTCTTAATGAGCACCCTGAAGCCGCGGCGTTGACGAGAACGAGTAAGAGGTAAAGACATTAGCATACTCTTAAACTAGTTTTACATATTATTTCACCTATGCCAATGGATTCGCATGGCTATGGATGTAGGATAAAGACGACCACGAGCGGTTTTACACGTACACGCGAGTCCGTGCAATGTTCTAGTCTTACGAACCAGACAACGTCTGGGGTCCCTCTCTGCTTCCATAATATTTTAGTGCCGAAACTCGAGACGTTATCTGATTCGCGAAGCCGTTTCATAAGTCGGGGTTTCAGCAAAAAGACCTTGTGGAAGCAGAGAGGGACTTGATACGTCGTCTCATTCGTCGCTCTAGCAAGGACAATTTTTACGATACGAAATCGCTCATGAAAATGCTACTAAAGAAGCCACTGCAATAAAGAGGTTGAAAGTTATTTGAAACTGCAGCAAGGACGATGTCGTTCTCAAGCACACAAAGCATGATCATCCTACCAGCCACAAAGTGAGCCGTTCTTAAAGCCTTCGCAAAGAGTCTTCGATCGGTTTGGCTATTTAATGCCATTAGCTACTGTAAAAACCAAATTCTTGTTGCAGTCTCTTTGGGCGCGCAACCGCTCTTAAGATAGAGCTTTCTCATTTGGAATAGCTCGTCCTATGCAACTTTTGGTGTTCAAACCTAGTCTCTCACTGATCATTCCGAATCTCACGCTACCTATTTCTAGCTCAAGTTGAAGCAGACTCTGGATTCAGTTGCAAGTGTTCGCGACGCCAGCCCCCGTGCACTAGGACAGTAATGTACCTCCTGGTTGTAAAGTTGGATCGATATTTTCAACACTGGTCTTGATCGCCAAGGGTCGCGTTGCTCCTCTTAAGCCAGGGTCGCACTCCTGACTGAAACTCATTGTCTGCAGTGCTTACTAGGAGCACACTTACTCAACTATACGTGTAAGGTTCCTTACTTTTATCACCTGCATTCGCGTGTTTTGACCAACTCCGAGACTACACTTCACTGGAGAACCGGTGACATGGGACGATGGCAGCACTTCTTCGGACACAGGGTGATTGAGATCAAGCGCCATACAAACGAATCCATGTGGTGCCATTCTCCGAGCAAGATCAATTTAGCATGTCTTGATATGTGGTGTGCCAACACCGACACTACGACGTAGTGACTTCTGTTGGAAGGGGCCTCATTGGCTCTCACAGAGTGACGACAACTGGCCCTGCAGATCACCATGGCCTTGCCCAATATTCCTACCAATGGAAGAGGTAAGGCCAAAACTATCGCTTGTCCCTTGGTTACGCCGAATCACGACACACTATTCAACCTACGAAACACAGCAGCCGGACACATGTTCTCCGCAGTAGCGCAGGGGTGAACGGGATTAAACGCAACGATTTTTTTCATCTCCACCTGTGTGAAAATGAAACAAAAAATAGATGTGCTGCCTGTCATGTGACTGCAACAAAAATAGTTCAAGCGGAAGTCTACTGGAAGTGAAAGTCACGGATACAGGAATTTCAGGCAAAGGTTGCACCACTGAAATTAGGAGACAACATATATTTTTGTTAACATTATTGCGAGCATGACCCCATTTCACAATCATCATGGAATTCTACGCGTTAAAGTTCGCTTACAGCAACTGGACTTTCCGGACGATGTAAAACCGAATTATACTAACGAACAACCATTGGTTAACGGAGTTACTTATAATAGCAGCGTGCATCAGACTCCTTCGTACAGGAGTCCAGGATAAAACGAGATAAACTGCGACATAGACTTTGGATTTAAGAGTCGTCAGACAATGAAGAGAGCTATGCAAACTTGTCTTCTGTGACGACGCCGACGACTCATACAGGAGAAAGCACAAATGACTTCCGTACCACGATAACGGATAAGGGAAAGAATTCCAATTGATATCTTGGGCATCGACTTCTGCAAACAATGCTACGTTCATTTCTGCCTCGCCAGAAAAGGCCTAAATTATTTTTTCTCGCGCTATAACACGGCAGTATACCTAGAACTTGTTTCTGACATGTCGGCGACAAGGTGTTTTCTGGCTTTCACAAATTTGTTAATGGTCTACTCCGACAACTCCCAAACATTCCATCACACCGCCCGGCTCTTGAATGTGAATCGAACAGACATCATTCAGGATTACTCCTGCAGACTCCGTTAGGTGGAGGTACAATGTCGCAAGAGCTCCTTAATAGAGAGGCTGGAGGGAAAGGATAATATGGACTGTGAAGAAATGCTCCGGAAAGAACTCTTGGATGCAGTAGCCTCAGCTTCTGAAGAAATTAGCACCCTACTCTATGAAGTAGAAGCCTGCCCTGAAATGCTCGTCTTCTAGTCATGCGAGTTGTAAGTCTACCTCGCCAAGAATCTTTGCAGCAAACTTCGATTAGATGTCGTACACGGTATCTCCAACGATTGTTGATGCAAATATAGAAACATTGAAGAGATAATATATATTGCTCTTTTATTACGCGCATAAGAGCCAGCCGAAATCATCACTACGGAACCATTCCAACAATGAGATATTGTAGGCATGGAAGAGGACTCGCCGTCACTGACATGGAAACTGGGAAGAGTCACCGCCATATTTCCCGCAAAGAGATCGCGTACAGAAAACTTTTAAAATAGTGTTCATTTGTGCAAAACCTTGGCATTCCGAAAACGCGGATAAAAAAGATTATCATTCGTGTTTGCAGACCGCAAGCGTTGAGCTTGTCACACGAGTGGAAACTTTAGCGCATCCCCGTGTTTCATACGTGCTTGAAAGTTTTATAAAACTGATTTAGCGGTTTTAGATGGCGTTCATCATGTTTCTAATTGGTACCATAGGATTATTTTTATTAGTTAGAAAGTTGATGAACCAATTTTAGTTACTTATGTGACTTACTGTGAGGTTTAGTTTTTTTATATTTTGTTCCCCTGGTAGTATAACTCACCTGCACAAACCGTATTAGTTTACTCTTCACGTTTTTTTTAAATAAACCTGTTTGTATTAAAATCAAACAACTGGAACCAAAGGTGCGATCAAATTACGCATTACAATGCTTAGCATATAGGGTACGTAAATTTTTAAACAAGTTTATGGAGGTTGAAGGAATCATCATGGGGGCTAAGTTTGCTCACAGCCTTATTGGAAGAAGTTAGCGGAAACAAACAAGCAGCTTATATTCGCTCTTTCTCGTATGAGTTGATGGCTGGTGGCACCCGTGAGCCAATATTCCCCAAACATTTCCGGTTCTGAACTAGACGGCGGGTTTCGCTCTATTTGCGAAATCAAAAAATTCACTCTATTTTTTTATAAATAGCCACTTATTTCATTGTCAGACTTTATTCTATCGTATTACAAAAATAATAATCAGTAAAAAAATTAGAAAATGTTTATGACCCGAAAGTGTTCCAGGGCTAATCAATAGATGGCGCCACTGAGTTTGTTGCCAAACAAAAAAGGGGCGAATACTGTTACGATTCACAAAAGATCAGGCGGCGAATAACTTGAGAAACTAAACGTTTTATATGGCTAACTTGCGTCAAAACAATGTGATAAAGAATAGCGAATAACAGCGTCGCAGGGGTCGATGATGGCGTAATAGCAGGATCGAGCGCAGGCAAAAGAGTGAGCTCATGCAGCGCAAGGCGGCTTCTTTTTAAACCTTTCTGGGTGTCTAGAGAATTCTACCGAGAACGTTCGGGAATTGCACTTCCTAAGCTTGAAGAAACCACGTTCAACATAAAGAACTATGCAACGATGTGCATTGGTAGGCATCGAACGCCGGCCATCCGCGTGAAAGCAAAGAGCGCTGCCATCCTGAACTTTTTTTTTTTGCCAGCTTGGCGTTTTTAGTTATAAAATTGGGCTATGTACAAGCTCAAAACAATTAAGTCAAGACGTTGTAAAAACAGGTTTTTTTAGACAGGACAATCCAAGTTGCTTACACGCTTCATTCATCGCGGCAGGCCCTTGGGCTGCTTTCCTCCGGGGCCGTCTACCCGAAAGCAAATTCACTCTAGGCGATATTCCAGCAGCTTCCAGTGCTCGCATTCTTCGAAGAAAATTTCCTTTATTATTGAGCATACGTAGCAAAACCCCTCAAGAAAGTGGCGCCACGCAGCCCTGCCAACCAAGGTGTGGTCCGTTCGAGATTTCCAGATAGTATGCAAACCAATGAGGCTTAGAATCTCTCGACACACTGGCTTTGTTCATGATCGCCTGCAATTAGAAATTTTACTGTCCAACCATGCAGAATACAAATCTACTTTCAGCCCTGCCCGAAACTCAGCCCGAAACGATCCTGTGTTGGTGCAGTACAAAAGTGTGTGCTGGAGGGTCTCTGCGACAGGACAGAAGGCACAGTTAACGCTCCAAGGAAATAAGAAACTCTTTTGCTGCTCCCACGTTTTTACTGGAAGTGCCTCGGCATGAAAGCGCACGAACAACTCCTTCGTCCCAGGGCGGACAGGGTACGCCATTAAACGCTTAAACACATTCGAAGTTTCACACTGCGGAAAGATTTAACACTACAGTGGCGGCGGCATTACAAGGTGCGATGGTGTCCCAGTAAAAACGTTTTCGTTTTACTCTATTTAGATATTCCAACGAAACCCGCGGATCGAAGAACCTAACCGCGTTTCTTATTGTCCGGTTGAATCGCAGCGTAGAGACTTTCTTGGGCACGTTTTCGGCATCGTCGAGCCAGGAGACGAAGTATTGTCCACCCACAACTCGCAATGCCGCCGCCATAATGGGGTGCTTTTCGCGGTCATGGAAGATCCAGAACCGTTGCACTTTAAGTTTTATATCTAAACTCACTAAGCAGAAGCAGAAACTCACTACTAAGCTCTTTTTTTTACATATAACCAAATTGTTTCTTCGCATTCTCTCAAAACACCAGTCCCACACATATTTTGTGCAAAATCGATGCATTTTTTGCACATCTCTGTTTCCACAAGGCACGGCTTGTGCAGAATACCGAACAGTAGAAAAGAACAAGTGTTACAAATCAAACTTCTGCTTAGGAGAGTAATCTGCCTTCCATGCCATTCTAATGCTTTTACTCTTAGCGTGTTTAAATGAATTCCCTCGCACCCGTGCTTAGCACCTGTGTGCTCACATCAATTTCTAAATAGTTTTTATGGACCCGGACGACGTAATGGTTCAGTACATTTCTGGCTAGGAAGGCCGCCATCCCAAGCATGATCCTATCAATTTTTTTAGTTGATTTCAGCCCCGGAAACAACCCAAAACTCGTCCACATGCTCCAACGCGAGCACCATTTCTTCCTTGGAAGTGCATATTATAGTGACATCGTCTATGTAAGCAAGAAGTTTTGCTGACTCTACGCCCACTTTAGCTCCATGGATGTTATCATCGTTTATAATCACCTTGCACAGGTGTTCCAGATAAATGGCAAACAAATAGGTGATAGTGGGGAGCCTTGTCTTACAGACGAGAGTACAGAAACGCAGCCTGACTTCCAACCGTTGATTAAAAGACGAGAACTTATATCTCTATGGCATACCTTCACTAAGTTCAAAAATATAATTTCCCGTTTTAGTGTTCCAGTTTTGAAAATAAAACGAGTGCGTAAGCCTTGTCAAATGCTTTTTTAGGTCAATTTGACAAACAACACAGCAGTGGAGCGTCCCATTGCCTCGCCGGTTTTAGCGAGAATCCGTATCACATGCAGATTTGTCGTTATAGATTTAGTTTTAAAACCATAAGTTTCGTGGCAACCCACCACTGTTTTGAACGCATTTTCTACTCGATTAGCTAATGTTTTCGCGATGATTTTGAAGTCCGTTGTAAGTATGCTCTTTGCTACAGTCGTCACGTCCACGAGCGCATTCATCACTTTTCTGTTTTGGTATTAAAACGGTTAACGCTTGCTTCATTGAAAGAGGAGTAGGTTTACTTTAAAAAACATCCTCATATACCACGGCCAGTATGGAAGCCAACTCTGGGGCACAAAACTGCCTATAAAAATCCGCACCAAGGCCGACTACCCAGGTGATTTCCTAGGCGTAAATTTTTTATGGCCCTACATACCTCTGCCTCGGTAATACGTTTATTAATAGGATGGACTACTTCTCCTCGTTGGTTGGCCATTACATCTAACGCCTTGTGCATTAGAGCCTGGTCGCAACCGCTGAATTGATTGAACAGTCTGCTATAAAATGAAACCACTTCCTTCTCAATTTCTTAGGCTTCGGACGGAATACTCTAAATAGATTGCAGTGCATTGATTTGGTCACGACTGGCCCGTTCACGCTCACGTGTTTTAAAAAGTGTAGTCTGGTCTTCCGCCCTACCCATAGCGTGCGTAGAAAAGACCTTACCATTGCTTCACGGTAAATTGTTTTAGGTGCTCAAGCAGACGTGATTTACACTCTCTAACGTCTGACGCAAAAAGACCAGGAGTTTTACTCTTCTCGCTCACTAAAGTGTGGAGCAACGTACACAGCCGTCGCATTTCAGAGTGTCGCTCTAACGCTTTCGCGTGACAAAACGGTTGGATGGATATTTTAATTTCTTCCTTTAGTAACATCCAGTTGACCGCATTTACACGTTTAGGCTCCGTCATCTTCGCGATGAGGTCTTCTACAACCTTTTTCCAAATGTTCATCCTCGAGCGCCTTGTCCTTTAATTTTCAGGCTTGCCACGGTGACAGGCACTTCGGACATTTTTTTCTCGCCTATGTCGGTCGAAACCATCGCGTGGTTTGAAAAGGCTGCCAGGCTGACGTGATAGTCGGTCGTTACCCCTGCAAAGCAACTCGGCACATAAATCCGGTCAAGTCGTTCATGACACTCTTCCTGCCAGTGCGTATATATCAAATTAGGGGAGTCCACGAACAACGCTATGTCCTGGTTGTCAAAATATCTAGCAGCTTTTTAAGCTCAGCCGTACTTGCCTCTTGCTGGAGGCCTCGCGAAGAATCCTTAGCATTTAGCACACAGTTAAAATCGTCCTCTAAAATGGTTGGTGCCGAAGTGCTGACGTACTGGCGGAGATTAATAAAGAAGGCTTTCCATTCCGCGGGATGATGCGGCTCGTGAACCGACACGACTAGAATGATGCCGTTTTGGTATAGCACATCTATGGCACAAACTCTGCCGCTTTGGTCAGTCGCCCAATCTGAAAGAGCTGCTATGATTTCTGCTTGCGAACGAGGACTGCCGTGCCGGAACTCTGTGAAATGGTGCAAGAGTAAGGAAATTCATAAGGATTTTTAAAAGAGTTGACGCTTGCTCGACGTATCCGGAAGTGAGCTTTGTTTCCTGCAGCAGAGCTACGTCAATTCGTTTGCTCAAAATCATGTTTGGCAACCAATGCTTCCTCTTCCGAAGAATCAAGCTCACGCAGTTAAAAGTGAGAACCATAAGGCGCGACATGCACTCGCTGAATAGTTTTAAGTTTACCCCCAGCGCCTAACATTCGCCACAGAACTACAAATAAAAAAAGATGGGGTTCCAATCTTAGCTGTGAAGGTGGTTGGCGAGCGAATGTAGCGAATGTATGCTATCACCTGCCGCGATTGCCCACTTCACTATAACAAATGCCGCCGCAGGTCGCAGCACGCCGCCACTGGTCGTATTGACGTTTTTTTTCCCTGTTATTCACGCTGCTTCTCGGGTGTCCTAGCTTTGCGTGTTTGTTTACGGTTAGAAGAATATTAGATTCGATATATCTAATAACAATTAGGTTGTCAGAAAAAAAGACAGAGATGTTTCAGTCGACGGCCACGAAGGCGTTGTGTATGAAATTCTGGTGACGTGTAGTTTTTCGTAAGAAGGGCAAACCGAAAGATGTATAAATGGTCGGTTGAGCGAGCACAAGAAGATGAGTAAGAAATGATTCGCCTAACTCCGAAATAGCTAAACATCTTGAAGTGGGAGGAAATTGTGTGGCTGAATGGGATAGTACAGCCGTATACGAAGAAAACAATTGTATGAAAAGAGTCCTCAAGGAGACCATTAGGATACCTTCTGTTGGAAACTGTATAAGCCAACCGTCAATGACACTCGATGGTGCAACGAGGAAGTTTTTGCGGTTGTAATCAGTTCCTTTTTTTTACGATTGCAAGTGGTTGGGAGGTTTGGTCGGTGGATGGAAAAGACCTTGGCCATTGTGTCATTGTGCAATTCTGAACTAGCGGAAAGGTGGGCGTATGTTTACTGACGGCGTGATCCTTTCTTTCCTGTGAAGTCGTTGACCATCTTTTGTAGTTCCTTGTTAACTGTAGCGAACCTTTGGGCAGTGTGCAAGGGGAGGGCGCAGTGGAGATGACGGGAATAAAAGAAGCGTCCTGAATAAACGTTTAGTAGCTGTGATTGGGACTTCTTGTGTTTGTCCCCTCTTTGTAGCCTCCGTCTTATTACCTTATCGTCCATATGATATGTTCCAAGATTTTTGAAGGAATGCTGGTCGGTGATATAGGACGGTAATTTAAAAGTGAATTTTGGTTTCCGGACTTATGTATAGAGATGAGACGGCTAATTTTCCAGTCATGAGGGACGTTATGAGCCGAAGGTGATTCACGAGAAATATCGGTCAAACCAGAGATGACGCATTCTTTGTATGTAAAATAACTTGTTGTTGGGCTAGTTAGTGTTGACTGTATTGAACCATGGTTAAAAGCGCTAAAAAGACGTACACAAGATAGAAGACAAACACGGGCGCTCGTGTATGTCTTCTATCTTGTGTATGTCTTTTTAGCGCTTTTAACCATGGTTCAATACATTCTTTGTATGCTTTAGTATTTTTGAGTTGGTGAGGTCATCGCCAGAACTTCTGAGTTGATCAGGTCATCGCCATGGCCTAGACACGGCGGTGCTGCAACAACAATGAAATCAGTTGCTAGGCGGGTTCTTCTTTTATATATGGAAGTCTAATGACGTCGCTCCCCACGTCGAAAGCTGCCGTCGCCGCGGCAGCTTGCGCAATAGTAATCTTTACAGGGAAATATATGCGGTGAGCGCTACGTCATCGCATTGTTATCATTAGCACCTTATCATCAATTATCTGGTTCTGATGCTTGTTTGGAGCTTGTTCCTTATTGAAGTGAATGCTGTGCTGTATGCTGTATGCGTGATGTATGCAATTTTCACTTCAACCGCTAAAGATTCTTTTTGTGAGAACGCCGACACGGCCAACGAGTCATATACAGCTTCGCTGTAAAAAAACGCTGTCAACAGAAACGTCGTAAAAAACTCAGAAACTCACGGCCAAGGGACTCACAGACACACCGAGAGTCCCTTTGGTGGCGAAGTTCTGAAATACGGGGCTTTGGGTAAAGCTAATGCCCCTGAATAAAAAAGGTAGCGATAGCGACATCTTTTCCCTCCTTCTCTGACGCGCACACCTTTATCTTTATGTTTTGCTTTTTTACACCCGCGCGTCGACTGTAGCGCCGCCTGGTTTGGCCTAATATAGCAGACGGCCTTCCTATACTTGAGTCAGAGCACAGTCAAAGGCTGAAAGACGCAAATACATACACACAGGCTAAAAGTGCACTGTCATGGTCTACCAGCCTCGAGGGATGTGCTCAAAGAAAGACGATAAACGCCGTGATGTTGCACAGTCGGCGTTGTTTGATTGGCTACATGAGCTCATAGCATGCACTGCACTCCGACAGCATACGCATTCCTTCACCCTCCTCCTCTGACGCGCACACCTTTTATCTTTATGTTTTGCTTTTTTACACCCGTGCGTCGACTGTAGCGCCGCCTGGTTTGGCCTAAGATAGCAGACGGCCTTCCTATACTTGAGTCAGAGCACAGTCAAAGGGCTGAAAGACGCAAATACATACAGACAGGCTAAAAGTGCACTGTCATGGTCTACCAACCTCAAAGGATGTGCTCAAAGAAAGACGACAAACGCCGTGATGTTGCACAGTCGACGTTGTTTGATTGGCTACATGAGCTCATAGCATGCACTACACTCCGACAGCATACGCATTCCTTCAACCTCCTCCTCTGACGCGCACACCTTTTATCTTTATGTTTTGCTTTTTTACACCCGCTTGTCGACGGTAGCGTCGCCTAGTTCGGCCGAAGATAGCAGGCAGCATTCTTCAAGAGATGTTGCTACTTTTCCGTATAAAGGGGCTCTAGGTAAAACCTGTGCCTTCGCTGGCTGGGGGCCTTCCACTTGAAGCGTTGGTCGCCGAACCCTTGATTTTCCTCCTCCGAGCTTGCATCATCGATGCCTTCTGGACGTTCCCCCGACAGGTTCAGCTTGTCCGGCAGTGTTATTTCCTTCGGCTCGACGTCGCTCACCTTGTCGTGTCAGGTCGTCTGTCATTTACGGTTGGGGAGTGTCCTCCGGAACCACGGTGCCTTCAACACCGTCGGTACTCGGTTGCCTCTTGTCCGTCGCTGCTTGCACCGGCTCGGCTTGGAATGGCGCAGCGAAAGAAGGGGCGGTGTTAGCAGAGCCCGCAGCATTCAAGACGAGCGGCGACGGGTTGGCGATAACGCTGACCGGAGTGGTGCCTCCTGCCGCGGCCTCGGCCTCTTCCTTGTCCATCAAGAGCTTGGTCAGCTCATCGGCGGCCCTAATATATGTGACCGTGCCGTATGTTTTGACACACTCTTCTTTTTTTTTGTGTCCGAAGTGCCGGTAAATTTGGCACCGCGGCACCTTGCGCTGTCATCGAACGTGCCCCGTACTTTGGCAGCGCAAGAACACGGAGAAGCACCCTGGGGCGATCACAGCGCAGTACCGTGCACAAGGCGCACTTGATGCGGGACCTTCTCTTAAAGGGATACTTCAACTAAATTTTAAATATACGCGTTTTGTTCAGAAATAGGCTGAATATTCTCCACAATATCCGGAAATGACAATAGCACGTTTGTATTTAGAGCCTGATGGGTGTATTTATCAATATAAACGGCTCACTCTTGCTCACACTGTTTTGCCGCTGCTGATGTCTTGATGTCGTGGGGCTTGGGATCAGTCAAGCTGTGCTAACAACTTTTTTCCAAGCCGCCCTCCAACCTATACTTTGTTGGAAAATAAACTCCTATTATTAAGCGCTCGGAGAGCAGCCGGCAGAGAGCACGTCACATCCGGCGCATTCGTGACGTAGTTTGTCTCGGGATGAGCACAGCTGCGGCGAGCTTGACGTCGTCAGAATGCCCTAACTAGATGCTACGGGTACGAAGGTATGACAAAAAACAGCAAGAGAAAGTAACAATAGTTCAATGCGATAGCATTCTCTAGCTACCTCACGCGGATTTCGCGATACCGTATCTGGCCTCGTAACAAGAGGTAAATTCACGCCGCGTGTATGCGAAGCGGCAAGTCGCGCTCCTTCACATCAGAACCCGCAAGAATAGGCATGCGCACTCTGTGCTCGCACCCGACTAGCCGCGGCCCAAGGAGGTAAACCCGCGCCGCACATGTACGGAACGGCAGTACACTTTCGCCCTACGAAGCAATCGCTCAATTTCGTAGTATCGCGCTGACGTGAATGATTGCGTCGTAAACCAATCATAAAATAAAGTGTTTTCTCAAAATTAGCTTCGTGCAATTCACAGTGAGCTGCGTCGTGAGTCTCATGACGAATTCTGTCGTAATTCATAGACAAACTAAGAATGTTTTTTTTTTACTACAACACGCAAAACGGAGAAATGACTTCGGTTGAATCCCTAGCCATCACACAATAAGAGATCACGTTTATGAAAGGGTGTGCAATCTTTTCGCTTTGGCCGGGAGATCAACTCACGATGCGGACTATGGCATCAAGACTAAATTTGTTCTGTTTTGGCTATCTGTGTTTTCATGATTGCGTTCAGATAAGCGTGCCTGTGTTGTAATAGTACGTGTGAGTGCGTGTGCCTATCTTGTAAATATGTTTGGGTCCGTATGTGCCTGTGTGTATGTGCGCGTGAGTTTGAGTGTGCGCGTGTATTTGACTGCGAAAGAGCGAGCGATAAGCAAATCATCTGCGTTTTCACATCGCTGGGCGTTTGCCTTCTACACAAGTGTTAATTTTAGGGCACCCAGCGCTTCCCACGCCTTTCAAAGTCGCGCTAACATTGACTGACTTAGGGGTTTTTGATGAGGCTCAACTACGTTTCGAATTGGAACCATACGTTTATTTTCACGTATTAAAGAGTTAGTGAGTAAATATTAGGTAATTAGTAAAGCAACTAGTATATTTTTTTTGCAATTTTTGACAGCCGCCGTGGCTGATAGTTTATTACCGAAAAGGCTTCTTTTTTTTTCCACCAACCAAGATCTAGAGGGTTTTGAAATAATTAATAGAAAGAGACACTCATTGTAGGAGTCTATGATTTAAGTTAAAAAAAATAGTAGCGGAGGAGGAACAGTGCGCGTTTGGTCAGAAGAATCATTTAGTAAACACGAGTAAATTAGTGGGGTAATTAGTATGTCTTTTTGCCATTTCACACGTCCGCTGTGGGTGTATTGTTCCTGTAATTAGTGTATTTTTTTAGCCACCCAAGTCTTAGGAATATTTGAAATTATTCACAGAAGCACTCGGTATAGGAAGCAATGAATTAAGCTAAAGAAAATTACCAGTGCAAAAGGAAGTATGCGCGTTGGCCCGGGGTCGAGTGAAGTGAGCTGGAAGTCTAGAAGTAAAAGAAATCGTTTGCAACCGGTGGGACACTGTTTTACCGCTAGGTTACTAACCTCTAACACATTACTAAAGGTTTTAGCCTTCATCCAGGATTCCAGGTAGATTGCGTATTTCTTGATTTTTCCGGAGCTTTTGACAAGGTATCTCACTCCCTACTCCTCCACAAACTAAGCAAACTTAATTTAGACCTTAATGTCGTTTCATGGATACACTCTTCTTTCAGTAACCGATCGTAGTTCGTTACCATTAATGATGACTCTGAGCGTTTTCTAGTTACCTCAGCCATTCCCCAAGGCTCAGTATTGGGGCCCCTTCTATTTCATCTTTATATTAATGACCTACCAACAAATTTGCGCTCATCCGTCAGTCTGTTTGGAGATGACTGTTATATATCGCAAAATTAACAATGACTCTGCAGTCTGACAGTCTGACAGTCTGAATACTGCAGTCTGACATAAACCGTATATCTGAATGGTGAGAACTGTGCTGCCAGCAACTAAATACAGACAAATGCAAATGCATGCTCGTAACCCGTCTTAACACTTCACGTCCTGTTTACTCTCTCAATAACATCAGTTTTGAACCTGTGTCTTCGTACAAGTATCTGGGTGTTTATATAACCTGTACCTTGTCTTGATAAATTCACAGTGAATATATTTGTAACAATAGTAATCGCATGCTTGGTTACCTCAAAACAACTTTTTTTCTTGCACCTACGTCATTAGAGTTACTTCTTTGCAAAACTATTGCCCGAAGTTATTTGGAATATGCTGCGTCTATCTGGGATCCCGGCCTTGAATCAATCATTTTAGAGTTAGAGGCTGTTCAGAATCTTTCAGCACGCTTCATACTTTCTAACTATCACCGCACCACCATAATAACAGCAATGGAAACCTGCTTGTTGCTATGGAATTTCTTACAACGGAGAAAAGTGTTCCGCCCATGTTTGTTTCATAAAATATACTATCACAATTCATAACTCAGACAAATGCTCCTAACACGTTCCCATTACCTGTAAGCGCGCGATGACCATAGACATAAAGTTGGTATCCATCTTGAAATGCTAATACATTCTATAATTATTTTATTCCCAGTACCTCTTTTCATTAGAATCACCTTACCAAACTACTAGTGAAATTGTTGACCTTGACTTTTTTAGAAATGCCATAATTAATCTTCATTTTAATAACGAGTAACTGTATTTACTTTATTATTTTTGCACTCGGCGTTGTGTTGTTTAATCGCTAGGGTACCAGCATCTAACCCAGGTTTGAATTCACTCAGGGGTCTGGCATTTGGGCAGGGAGAATGGGCGTTTGCCTAAAATGTTTATTCCAATGCCATATATTCTGCAATTTTTGCTCTCTGTGTAGTGCTTAGCGAGCTGTAACTTTAGAAGTATGAGAAATAACCTTTTCCACTTGGCTTGAAGATCTTTAGCAGCTAGGTTACTGTACTCTAACCCGGATTTGACATCACTTGGGGTTCTAGCTATTGGCAGAGAGAATGCACGTTTGCCCAAAAAGTTCATTCTAAGGCCATATTTTTGGAATTTTCACATTCTGGGTCGTGTTTAGCGAGCTGAAACTCTAGAAATATGAATAATAAGTTTTTGCACTTGGCGGGACGTTGCTTTACCGTTAGGTTACCAGCCTCTACCTCGTGTTTGACATGCCTCGGATTTTTGTAGAATTTGGGCAGGGAGAATGCGCATTTGCTCAAAAAGTTAGTTTTAGGGCCATAAGTTTTGCGTTTTTCGCACTCTGGATTGTGTTTAGCAAGCTGTAACTCTGGAAGAAAGAAGAATAAGCTTTTGCACTCAGCGGAACGGGTCTTTCCCGCTAGGCTGCCAGCCTCTAACTCGAGTTCGACATCACTCGGGGTGTTAGCCTTTGGGCAGGGAGAATGCGCGTTTGCCCAAAGTGTTTATTTTAAGACCATATTTTTGGGGATTTTAGAACTAGGAATCGTGTTTAGCAGGTGGTAACTCTAAAAGTATGAAGGCTATGCTTCTGCACTCGGCGGGACGTTGTTTTATCGCTAGGTTATCAGCCTCTAGCCTGGGTTTGGAATCACTCAGAGTTCTAGCCTTTGGGCAGGGAGAATGCGCGTTTTCTTAAGAAGATCTTTATAAGGCAACAATGTGTTTTTGTTGTTTTTTTTTTGCACTGTACTGAGCGGTTCTGGAAGATGCGCCATTTCGGACTTTCGAGAGAGTCTTAGTGGCTGCTACCGACAAGAAGGTGCCGCGGGCTCGTTTATGGCCATGTTTGGCAGTTGGAATGATTCGGGTATTTGAAGAATGGTCATTGGTCTTGCCTTCGACGTTCTTAGGGTGTTCGAGGTCCCAGAGAAGATCAAAAGGGTTGGTGGCGGTGGCGAAAGCGGCCGTATCCCTTGTTATGGTTAGATGACCTGACGGGCTTGCCGATGTTGCTAGAGCCTGCACGTTCATGTCCTCAAAGAGGTGAGTGAACGTCCGATGGTTCCTCGAGGTGATCTAGGGAGGCCATGTTGTTGGTTGACACCGGATGCAAGATCGTTAATAATACGAGCCCTCTTGCCTGCTTGTTATCCGCACGCGTGCTACTTCTCGCCTTAGTTTATTGATTGCAATCTGCCTTGTCATGCTTTATGCCTCTGCGGTGGTTATTCCTTTTATTAGGAACCAGCGGAATAAGTCGAACAAAAGCTAAAATTCGTTTAATTGCACAGTTCAGGAGTATAGAAATACCATCTCGCATAATATGCTGTAAGAAAGGGAAGGCAAGGACCTGTGACAAAAACAATGCGGTATAGAAATAGAATGAAGTAATTTCGTCTGACGTCAGGCTACAGATAATGACACGGGAAAAACGATCGGAATCTTGTTTTTTTTTTCTTAAAAACTTAGGACTGGAATAGTGCTTTAAAAAAGATAAAGAAATAAATATTACCTGAACAAATGGTGATGAGTTGGTATGGCTTTGTTACAGCTGGCGCTTTAAAAAAATGCTATTGTTTTTTTTTGTTATTTCTTGGTAGTTTTGTTCTTTTAAAGTCCGCACTTAATAAGACTGGTTTGCATTCTTGTGCAACAAAGCGGTGTGTTGTTTACTTTTATCGCATGAAGAAACGGCAATTTGTGCCCCAGCCGGTCTGGATGCCAAGGCCACTTGGTTACAAGCAAGGAAAGTGGGAAAGGGCTCACTGTAATTATTCTATTTCATAATGAAGAGAAACAATAGATAGAGCTTCACACTTCTCTGCGGTCTTTTCAGTCTTACTTGTGCTGGCCGGCAAGAACGCCTCATACAGGCCTCCGCGAGCGTCCAGCACGGCCTTCGAGATGTTGCCTGTAACGGAGTATTTTACGTTGATCGTATCTGTCAACAATTGGAGCACCATTGGTTACAGCATTGGATCAGCGTTGTTTTGCCTCTCGTGCGTCCTCTACTGGCAACAGCGAAATATTTCCGCGACCAGAAAAAAGTAAGTTGACCGTTTCAGACTGTTTCTAGACTGATGAGGTCACGGCAGCGTTATCAAAACAATTACTTACATTAATTTTTCCGTGGAAGTTTGTGACATCGCAAGAACTCCTTGCCATGTGATCTGATGGAGTCAATCAAGTATCGGCAGAAGTGCGTCGTCACGGCGCCCGTTGTGCGTCTGATATCGCCATCTAAACACCGACAGAAAGAGGCGCAGAATCGGGCGGCACTCACTGTGCGAGATTGGCTTAATCGGTGGCAGTAAACGGACAAAGGCGATGATTGGCCAAGATGATACCCTTTTGGTGCTCCCTGATTGGCTACGCCGGGCCGTAGCATCGGCTGTGGTCGTACCTAGTCGTACCTAGAGTGAAAAGGATTGTGCAGAGGGCGCGAAGCGACGTTTCGACAATGACGCGAGAATGTTTGTAGTACAAGCGGTTGCGAGCGTAACGCGCAACACGTTGGAATCTGAGCTTCTGGTAACCTTGCCTATAAAGGAAACAATGAACTTTGGTAAAGATGAAAACATTAAACTATACTTCGTTTCACCTTCCGTCCAGACGCAGCCGATACTACGAGATTATATGACGAATCAGACAGCGTCAAAAGGGCACCATCATGGTGTTCGTAATGTTTCTGTCTGTGTTTTTCATCGCTGAACCAATCATAAACAGAACAAGCCTAGTGATTTGCACTTTGGACGCTGCTTGATTGGTCCCGTTCCCTCGTAGCATCCACTGCGTCTGGACGGAAGGTGAAACGAAGTATAAAACGTGTCCCCCCCCAAGAAAAAAAAAGCATTTTTGTTTAGCCGATTTAAAAATTTAGGCATTGCCGAACCTTCATTCTTCGTTCGAATGTAGCACTATAGAGGTCCGAACCAGATGGCAATGTTTCAAATCTAACCGCTATCTCGCTGGTGCTACAATTCAGCTGATTAACTAACGTTGCGGGAATGCTCTGTTTTCTTTATACTCTTGTCAGTTTACCAAACGAAGAAGCGACAGTGCGTACTGTAATTGCTGCATTGCTAGCTAAATCGACCATAATTTTAAATAGAGAATACAATCTTCAAGATACCGGTGTAATTTTCACTCTGCCCTGACGACGAAGGGAGCAGCGCAAGCAGCATATCGCGCTGCGTGTGCTGCTTCCTATCAATTCTAGAAGTTGTGTGGTAGAATTTATAGGGAAGCAGCACACGCAGCGCGATGCGAAAAGAAACATAAAAAGCAGGTTTTAGCGTGCGAAGTGGGATTGTGTATAGCAACCGCTATCGTGTGGTATGCAGTATATCGGACAGTCCGGTAGATGCCGCAACGATAGACTGAGGGAGCATGTATTATCTGTGAGATCGTCCCCGGCCGGTCGTTTGGCAATTCATTGCAACAGGTGTGGGTGCGCTCCTAAGTTTGAGGATACAACAATAATGATGCGACACAACAACAAAAGGACGAGGGAAATAACGGAGGCAATTTACATATCACGATGTGGGGAGGGCACGTGTGTCAGCGTCCCCTCTGTGGCCCTCTATCAAAAAGAGATAGAATATCTCGGCCAATAGGAACGTGCTGTGTGGTGACGTGGGTGTGGTGGATTGTTCGGGTTTTTTCGCGGCCTTCATGTTTTTCCTTATTAAATTTCAGTTGTAAGTCAGCACCTTGTCTGTGTATATACTCTCCTACTGGTCCGTCGTTTTGTTTGCGCTCTTTTTCATTCCGATGCATCACCAACTCGCCCAGATTTCTACGCTTCTACTTTTGATACTGTGCAGCACAATATTTTACTTAGAAAGCTTGAAATTTACGGTGTGCGCGGAGTAGCTTTAAAATTAATTGAAAAGTATCTTGCAGATCGTTCCCAATATGTACTAATAAACGGCAAATCGTGAAATAGACTTGGAATACACCATGAGTGTTCCTCAGGGGTAAATATTAGGTCCACTTCTTTTCTTATATATGTTAATAATATAACGACTATATCCGGTTCCCCCGATCTAATAATGTAAGCACACGATACCAACGTATTCTTTTCTGGAGCGACGAAAAATGCCTAGAAAAAGCTGCAAATACCTACCTATTGAAGATATCTAATGGGTTGCAAATAATTTTTTAAACTAAATACAAGCAAAACTAAGTACTATATTACTTTTAAGCCAATAAATAAACTCGAATGCAGCCCCAGAAGCTTAACATTTGAAAACACTGTGCTTGAGCAAGTGTCGGAACAAGCATTTCTCGGTGTATGGTTTACTGAGGACCTTTTATGGAACACTCACGTGAATAAACTCAAAGCTGAAATATCTCGTGTTACGGGAAATATATATAAAATACGAAACTTGCTGACCACTTTGGCTAAAACAGACGTTGTACTATTCTTTGTTCTACTCTAAAATCAGTTACGGTATCTTAGTTTGGGGGATGACGATCGATTCGAACTATGTTAAACTTATCACCTTGCAGAAGAGGATTCTTCGCCTGTGCAAACATTATAAAGAAGATATTTGAAACATAAGAACCCAACCACTATTCGTCATATATAATATGCTTCAGGCAGACCAAGTATGCTATTTTAAGCTCTTATAATGGATTCACAAAACAGAATATTCTCCACACCAAAAGCGAGTTTAGGTCCTTACCAACTACGAGACCCAAAGCGAGGGATGCCTTCAATAAGAACCAATTATTGCCGCACTACTTTGTCATATCCGATAACAAAGATGCTAAACAGAACAGACATGACTATAGATTATACCAAAACATTTTATACCTTCAAGAAACAGTGCCGAAGCTTTCTCGTGGACAGTGGTATCAGTTTCTGAGTTGTGTACTATGTAGGCTAAGTTATTATTTTTATTATGTACTTATATTTGAGTACAAATGTGGCTATTGACATATATTCGATCATTCTTCATTGCTAAACTAAATGGCGGCCATCAGTCCTATTTTATGCTGTGTCCTTCCTCTCTTTTTTTTTTCGTGTAAAGCTTTTTATTTTATATTTATGTTTGTGGTATGATGCTTCTGTGTTATACAATGTAACATTTGTTCTACATTTCGAATTATGCTTGTTGTGTAACATGTGATTTTGCTCGTTGTTTTATTGTGCCGTTTTATTTTATTTTATTTTACTATTCACACTGTGGAAAATTACAGTAGCTGATTCATTGTGCCTTCTTTTTTATTTTTACTGAGTATACCAACTGCTGAATGTATTCATTGCACTGTTGACTGTTGAACTGTTGGCTTCACGCCTTTATCTCTGCCCTCTGGGCGGAAAAACCCGCCAAACAAATAAAGAAAAAATATTTATTTATTTAATTATTTATTTATTAATTTATCCCCTAGGCCGCTGATTTGCCTTAGCACGCTTTCTAGCTTTCGTGCAGCGCCGAGGGAGTGTGCTGCCACCAGCCCACCGAGATACCGATTTCGCCAAGGCAGCAGAGACGGCTGTCTCCGCTGTTTCGAGGTGTTTCCACGACGATAGATGACGGCAGCCCCTCTTTCAAGTTTAGAGTGTAAAACCCCAAGACTGCAAGCGTACGGCCGTCCCGACTACGCAAACTATTTCGTAGATTTTTGCTGAGTTAAGGCTGGTTCACACACTTGCGACCGACTCCGACCGGCTCTGACAAAGCCGGCTTTTAAGCCGCTCATGACCACCATGGCTGCTACTACGCTGCCTGTCGTAAGCAACCACAAGGGGCTTAAAAACAGGCTGTGTCGGTGTCGGTCGGAAGTACGTAAAGCACCCTTAAAAGTTTTCCCTTGGTAAAGTATTTGATTGACGTGTAGGGTGTACGGTATTGCTTGCTTTTTTTACGTGCAGGACATAGTTGGTAGCAGACACTTTGCTCTCTCACTCACTCAGGAGGTAAACTTCCGCCTTCCCCTCATTTTGGTACAATTTTTTTGTTAACAGTAGGTCTGAACTACTTTATTGCTGGGGAACCAAATTTGATGGCACCCCAGAAATGCCCACGTGTTTTTAAGCTCTATAAGAACCACTGTAATATGAATGTTTCTTGGCAAGAGGAAATCTTAACTATTTACTGGATGTAGAGCGACCAACGCAAATGCTGCTTCCGTAGTAGCGGAAGCTATAAGATATGGTATTACATGGTAGTGTTATGGTCACTGACTGGATAAGAAGGGAATGTCGTCTCTTTCAAATGCAGGGCCTCCGGCACGAGCTTGTTGTCTTCCTGCTTCAACTGCGCGCGCACCCATGGTGCTCCAGAGAAGCTGAAGCGTTACTGAAAGAAGCAGCTCACGTTAGAGACGGGACAAACGAAGGACATCGCTGACGTTTTAGTCGTGTCAATAAATATAGTACCCTCCGTCTGTTTTATTTTTTATTTTTTAGTACAGTGTTTTTCGGTTGCTGCATCGGTGCCCATATTATGTTGGTCACTTTTCTCAAGTATTAACCAAGATGCCTACATTTTCTTCTTTCTTTTTCACCAGTTGGAGACACCTCGAATAAGGTTTCCGAGACCAGACCTACCTCCTGTATTCCCAAATGGTTGGATCCCCGTTCTCGAATCGGAGGCTCTTGGAATTGAAGCGGTGAAGCGCTTGGATGTCCTTGGTAGGCACATTTGTATGAGAAAACCTTCTAGCGTGACTGTGTCTGGGTTGTAACAAGATAATTTATTCGGCTTTATGATAGCACTTAGCAATTTTGTTGAGGTCGTGAGACAAATAAAAGGACTCTTCTTTACTTGTCTGGGCAAAATATGCGGTGGAGTCGCTTCTACTCGTTGGCACTTTAACATACAGCTGCTTCAATGTGAACGCTGCAACGTAAGTTGCATTGTGTTTTTAACAAAGAATGTGCTATATTATGGCTAGCTCTCAGAAGTTTCCCGTAACGCTAATTGCAGTAACAGACAAACGTCGCAAAAAAAATTGCCGCTACAAAAAAAATAAAAAGGACAGGAGAATGCGTTGCCGCACTAGGTCTGCCAACAGCGCAAGAGGGAAGAACTAGTTTGAAATGTCGTAACGACAAGGCAGTGGCGCACTCGCAGGTACGGTGGGAGGGTGTGCGGAGGACGAAGGAACAAGCTCGTCTCCGAAAAAAACGGGGCGACGCAAAATGGAGCAGTCACCGCTGGAGGGCCAGAGCGCAAGAGACAGGAACATTGCCTTCCACTCTCGTTGGAGCGCTAGGCTTTTGCAGTGCTTTCTTTTAGACGGCTTAAACCTCAAACACCCTGAGCGAAATTCGCGTCGCATCGCGCTGCTGACGTCGCTGTCGCTATCACGTGACGGCACGGCATTGGCGGTTGCTATGGTTACGGCGTTTGCGACTCGACACGATGCGGTGCATTCTCAGATGTGTTTCACGCTTTACGCACAATGAAGTTCGCGCCATCGAGGGAAACAATACGTACCAAGTTTATATTCGCCTCATCTGTGCAACAAGTCATTTTTATTTTTTTTTGTTTTTATTGATTTTACAGCTATTCAACCCTTAGTACATTGGAAACTTTATCAGCCAGAGTACCGATGGTGGCATGGGTATCTGTCCTGGCAGATACCCATGCCAGAAATGTCAGTAGGTAATTCAAAGAGTTGTGATTTACGAAAAGGGACCACTGGAAACCATGTTGATTAAAAAACAGTAGAATATTGCAAGCAAGGTGATTCATTATCTGTGAAAATATAACATGTTTCATCAGTTTACTAGGCACACTAGTCAAGGAAATGGGTCTGTAATTTGTTAAACGCATTTTAGATCCGTTTTTGAACACTGGAGTTATTTTAGCATGTCTCCAGTCAGCTGGAACATCACCGGAATTAAGAGACTGATTAAACAAACTGGATAATAAAGCACACGACACTTCATTTGTTAGTTTCAAAAGTTTGGTTGAGATTCCGTCAGGACCAGGGGTGGAATTGAAGGGGAGATTGTTTGTTAATTTTTCAATACCAGCCGGTGAGACATCAAACCTAGCCTTTTCATCGTCAATTTGATGTGAAGAGGGCATCGAGGGCAACGGAAATATTTCCTCCGTAAACATTCAGGTAGTGGTCCGTGTCCAATCGATGCAATGACGATAATAGCGGAACCATAACAATGCCTGGAGCTCAGCGCGTGCCACATGCTTTTTCGACCCCAGCGCGTAGCTATGAATAACAATGGCGGCATATAATTGATTCCAGACCACGTGGCCACTTCTTTGGGCTGCAAGTTGAGGGGGTGAACATAACGTTGCTCGTGTTTCTTAATTTTTTTCTACGATGTCTATTGCATGGGGTGAAAAACAAACGCGTGTTTCATAGGTCATTAACATCAGGGGAGTCGTTCTAAGCAATATTTCCATAAAGTACAAAAATTGTTGCATCGCCCCTTTAACTCGTTTACCGAGTCGCGCGAACTGCTCGTGCCGCTCGGCACTTGAGCTTGGCCGCCCGGCCGCTGTCCGGAGCGATGAGCGACGATTGTGCAATCTCAGGGCTGCCAGAGCGGCGTTTATCGCTGTTCCAATCAGACCGGAGCGCTTCGTGTTGAAGCTAACAAACGAGCAGGCCAGCAGATAAGAAAGGATGCGCGTCCGCACTGCGCAGGTCTCGGCAGCAGGTGGCGCGCCATCAGGGAGCGTGGCCGTGCAATTTGGTCGGCGCTCCGGTTTTATCCAAACTTTTGCTCTCGACAGTACATAGTAGACGCCAAGCCATTAACAAAAAAATAAATCAATACATCAGACGTTGAACTTCAAACAAGGGTTTCAATTTCGCAAATAAGGTCATAGCATAATATTCACAGAGTATTAGGCAAAAAATAAAAAATTAAACTGTTAACAAGAAAAAAGGAAAACCCTACAAAACATTGTTCTTGCACTCAATACCGCCAGTCTTCATTTTGCTCGGCTAGAGCCGTACAATCAGGAGAAAACTTCGCTGAGAGTATGGCAGTGTTACCACCCTTCTTTAGCTATAATGAGATCACAACATCACCGATCAAAAATAATTCGGGCACCAAGTGGTCAGCGAGCACGTAACAAAATAGTTGACCGTACAAAGTCCGACCTGAATTGTCAAGGCGGAACTTTATCTGGTCACGTTAACTGCCGAACCCCAAACTTGCCTGATGAAATCGTGCACATCCTTTAGTTGCCCTTGGGCGATGCGAATTTTCGACGATGGTACGTACGAGACGAGCTTGCACACAATGGGCAGAAAGTCCAGGGCCGAGACAAAGCTTGCATTGAGGGCAAACTTGACCAACCTCGTGTCCAGAAAATGACGCCTGGGGTCATCGTAGTGAAATCGCTCTCCAAACACGAGCGCCGTGATGTTGTTCGAGATGCTCGACGTGATTATGTCCGTAATCGCTTTCGGCTTGCCGTCCCAAGACTGCAGGACGTCGCAGAGCTGAGCTACCTCCTCCTGTTGCCGGTCAAAGAAAGGCCTCTTTGAGCCGCAGTCCCTGTGCTCATACATAACACAAAATACGGGCTGTTTGCTGCAGACATTACAAAGTTCTAAGCGAACACAACTCATGCATGTTCCAATCATGTTTTCTTTTTACATATATGCGTGCTTCGAACATTTACGCAAACAGTTATTGCATAAATCATGTGATCGAACCGCCATACATGAAGACCTCACACAGTGTTTGCAGACTCTCTTTTGTAAGACGTATTAGCAGCGTGAACGCGACATCCGAGTCTCTTCCGACAAAGCGACTAAACAACAAGCACCGGTAAAGACCTCGCTCAGCGCCCTCGAGAAAATATTGAGTACAATAACTTACTTTGATGTGTTGTTCCATGGACTTTCTCCCAAATCCAAGATCCCTGAGCACGTGCAGACAAAACCTGCGGTTATCCAGCCACTGTTGCCCGTTCATGGTAATGACTCCTGAAACGCGAATTCATATGCTGAATTAAAAACGTGATTTCGTGGTCTTTGGAACATGACACGTAAGGGTGGGAAAGTTACGGGTCAATTAAAGCGTTGTGAACCCAATTAGCACAACTCCAAGGGCATGTAGCCGTGTCTCAGAAATCGCCTCCTGAGGCGCCACCCAAGTGACTGATCGAGACTTAGTTAGAAGTAGATCTTCACCCCCGACCTTATTTGCTTAGTCCTAGGCGATATTCAAAATTGATCTAAAGTCTCGAACATAAAATTAAAAATTAGTAAAGCAGTTTTTATATGTATTGCTAATATGAATAAATAGCTGGTATTTTCAATTGTCATGTGCAACTTTTATTCTCTTCGTGCCTGGAGATGCACGGTAAGCAGTATGAAATATATAAAAGTAAACAACAAGCAACAGTTTCCCTGAATGCTGGTCTTGAGCAAAATATTAGCAAGTTAATGAAAAACGGGTTCTTGGACATCTCTTTTGTTTATTTTGGTTACAGCTTATGGTTTGCGGTGTATCATCGGAAGATATACAATCGTCGAACGACGACATGTACTTTGTATTCATCCGCCGGTGTAGTTATTATCGTTATCACTTTCGTTCTCTTCTGCACCCAAAGTATCGGGCTGCCTAATAAACGCGTGCCTGATAATAAACCGTGTTAACAACCTACGATGCCTTCTGCCGTTCGTCGTAGCAGTGTCGACGATAACCAGTCGACGCGGGTAAAAAACGTGTTGCAGCTGTCGCGCAAACATGGCTTCCGAGGTGCCACAATTGGACGATGAAAAGGACAAGTGGGCCTCCTACACCACCCGGATTGCAGCTTACTTTGAGGGAAACGCCATAACCGACGACGCCAAGGGAAGTGCCCTTCTCGTATAACGCCTTGGTCAAGGACAATCTGTGCTCCAAGGAAAGTGAGTGAATTAACATGCATAAAGTCCCGCTAACTTCGAAAGATTTTTAGGTGCCACCACCCAACAAAATAGCCGACAGCTTTAAGTTTTACCGTCGAGTTCAGAAAGAAGGGGAGTTAGCGAAAGAGTTAATAGTGCAACTGCGAAAACTAGCCAACAAATGCAATTTTGAAACTATGCTAGACAGAATGCTTTGGAACAAAATTGTGGCGGCATTCGAGATACGGACGTGGAGAAACTGCTGCTTGCACAGCCGAAGCTTACGTTGAAAAAAACGAAAGATTTTGCGGGCCGCGGAAACACCCGCGCAAGATGTCAAGAAAATAAAGCATTCGGAGTCTCTTAAAAACCCAGAATTGAACAAGGTTACAGAAAAGGTGCGAAAATTTAAGTTGGGGAAAATGAATAGACGTTCATGAGGACAGACAAACTCACGCGGAAGATGCGGAAGCTGAACACACGCTTTCAGAAGCCTGCGGATTCTTAAACGATGAAGTGTTTCCAGTGTGGCCGGAAAGGCCATGCAGCCTGGATGTGCCGTTCCGAGGGCAAGAAACAAGTCAAGGCGTGTGTTGTAGAACCAGATTGGACCATCTCAACTGAACAACTGTTTATTAAAGGTACACACTGAACGTTACATTGCTATAAAACAATTTTGAGCAGGAGACGCGTTAGCCGCGTTCTTCCCTTAGAAGGACCCAACACAAAAGGACCCGAGCCACACACCGGCCACCCAGAGATTTCCTGTTTCTCTCTTCTGGTCATAAAACACTACGCCGACCACGTAGACTAAACACTCTCCGAAAAACTCCCCATCTCTGAGTCAAGTTTCCAAACTCGGTTGCCCCCCCCCCCCCCGCCCCGGCTCAAGTGATTTGGGGTATACGAGCCAGTCGACCGAGGTGGCGCGTGAAACTCTATGCGCAACAGCGTGAGCTATATACGGCATCGAGCACAGCAGCCGATGATAGCGATATGTCTCTGCAGTTGCTAACCTTGAAATCTCCATCTGCCACCAACCGCAAGTTGGTCGCACCTGTTCGCAGGAATCTTTGCTTGCGTGGTGTCGAAATCGTCGTGAAGGTGGACACTGGTTCTCCGGTCAGCGTGATCTCAACAGACGTGTTCGAAAACACCGCCTCAAGTGGGCAAGGTGGAGCGTTCAGACCTGATGTTAATGCGCTACCTAGAAAGGTTGCCGGTGGCAGTAAGGTGACTCTCAAAGTTCAGTACTGTGGTCAAGTGATAACTACGACATTAACGATTCTAGACTGTGCGGGGACCAAGTCTTTTTAGACGCGACTTCATACAAAAACTCAAGTTTCTGGAGACGTCAGTTTTAAACTTAACTGGTACAAACTAAACGACGCAGAACGAAGAGCTAAACAACTACTCTCCGAGCATGAAGAGCTGTTCAGCGACGGACAAGGGTTGCCAAAAGGGAATCCAGCGCATCTAAATGTGAATGAAGGCACCGTACCAAAGTTTTCCAAAGCCAGGTCCCTGCCATACGCGATGCGAGACAAGTTGCCTACCGAATTGGACAACCTACTTAAAAACGGTGTTATTTCGACTGTTCCTCATGCGGAATGGGCAACGCCCATTGTTCTTGTGTTAGAAAAAGGACGGGTCTATAAGAATTTGCGGAGATATTGAACCTGCAGCACCGAACAGTATCCACCACCAGTAATTGGCGGCCTGTTCGCGTCACTGAACTGGAGTGAGAAATACAGCACCCTAGGCCTTCGAGACGCATACATTCAAGTGCTACTAGATGAATAGCCCAAGAAGTTTACAGTATTCAACATCCATCGCGGCCTGTTTTGCTACAACCGGCACCTTTTCGACATTTCTTCTGCTCCCGCCATCTTTCAGTGGAGAGTGGAGACCCTGCTGCGAGGAGTACATGGCACACACGCATATCTCGATGACGTCATTGTCTCTGAGAAAAAAGATGACAGTCTAAACCGTCTCAAACAAGTGCTCCAGTGTTTCCAGGAAAACGAGGTCACGCTGCACAAAGGAAATGCAACTTTTGGCAGTACGAAGTCTTATATCTCGGACACCGCATTAACAACGATGGCCAGTGTCCTACCGAAAACGTCCATAATGGAAGCAAGGAGTCCGACCAACGTAAGCGAACTGCAAACTTTTATTGGGCAGCTATCATATTACGAAAGTTTTACCAAGTATGGCTACCCTCTTGGCACCATTGTATGAACTTCTAACGAAGACAAAAAACGGTTTGTGGGGCGAGACATAGAAGGATGCGTTCAAGAAGGCTAAGCAAGTACTAGGTGAAAAAGACGTACTCCACATTTTGACCCGTCTAATGTTTTGCGCCTTGAATGCAATGCATCGCCTTACGGTATTGGGGTGGTGCTGTCTCACCGTTTGGGAAGTGGGGACAGAATTATAGGATTCAGGTCACGAGCACTTTCAAAGCAGAAAAAATTATTCTCAACTAGAACGGAAATCACTAGCCCAAGTCTCCGGAATGGCGAAGTTCAAAGACTATTTATGGGGACGAGCATTTACTGCGGTAACTGATCACAAGCGTCTGGTAGTACTGCTGAGAGAAGGTCGACCAACACCTGTCATGACAGCTGTCAGAATTCGAGCGTTGGGGTTTGATATTAGGCACACTCATAAGCCGTGGGTAACCCAAGAATCTTTCAAGATGATTCCAATAAAAATTAAACTATACCTTCTATTCCTAAATACTAGGAAGGGTTGAGATTTAAAAGTTCAGGACAGATAGAAATAGACTGACTAAAATGCTGAGGCAAGCAAAGAAAAATTATTTGCACTCTTTATTTAATGAAGCCTGAATGTCAAGAGTAGAACAAAACATGGAAAATAGTAACTCAACTCCTAAATTGATCTTTTTGTGAACAATAGCATTGTGTAAATTGAAACTGGCGGTAGAATGTTGCGCGGGCAAGAACTCGCGAGCTCGTTTAAATACTATCTCGCTAACAATGTTCATAGCAGTCATAACCCTCTGTCAACAAGTTACCTAGAAACTCGCAATAAAAGCAGTGCCTTTTTTCACCCCACTAACGAATACGAAGTTTTAAGTACATTCAATTCAATTCAAAATAGTAAATCGAGTGACATTCACAATATTCAAATTATGCCTGTCAAATACAGTAATACCTGTATTATCCCATATTTACAATGTTGCAATTTCTTCGGGTACTTTTCCACGTCAAATGCAAATTGCAAAGGTGTCTATTATTTTAAAGGTAACGACAAGAATGATCATCTAATTACAGGCCTATCTCCATTTTAGTCGTCTTCGCTAAGTGTCTGGAAAAACTCATCCACACCAGAATTACTTCGTTTTGCAACCAATTCTCTCTTCTGAGTATGGCTTGGCAGTATGACTTTCGAAAGAGGCGTTCGACTGAATTAGCCTTGCTCACCCAGAAAGAATGAATCTTGAAATCTTTTGAAGAAAAGTGTACCACTCTCGGTATATATGGGGACGTTTCTAAGGCGTGTGACCACGTTAATTATATCACAATACTTAAAAAGCTTGAAGTTTTACGGCTTTCGTGGGGTAACTCTTGAAGTTGTGGCTTCATATTTATAATTTTGTGAACATTGTGTTGTCATCGACAGTCAGAGTTCAGGTTTACAATCATTAACTGATGGTGTTCCTCGGAAAAGCATATTGGGTCCTCTACCTTTTATATATAATGTATTATATATATAATATATATATATATATATATATATATATATATCTCAGTGATATTGTCAAAATTAGTACGGAGGCAACATATGTTATATATGCCGATCACACTAGTTAATTTTTTTCTGCGCAAGATAAGGAAAAGCTTGCGCAAGTCGCAAATCGCACTCTTGACCCACTTCACAGATGGAGCTATGTAAATTCATCCATATTAACACTTCTAAAATTAAGGCAGTGATCTTTAAGCCGAGGAATAAGTCTATGATTTTTTACTACAACCTTGTTATTGGGCCCTCCATCAATGGGATAGTACCTAGTACTAAAACCCTAGGCATTATTTTTCACGAAAATCTGTCATGGGTTTTTCACATTGTAAGTATAATTCGCAAGATTTCGGAAGCCATTGGAACTCTTAAAAATTTTCGCTTCGACCACCCAGGAAACATTAAGCAAGTTTTTATACAAATCTCTGTATCCTTCATATCTAAATTATTGTTATCTGGTTTGGGGAACCAGAACATTAACCAATATAAACAAGCTCATGTCCTTCAGAAAAGGCCATACAGGAGTATCGTCAATAAGTCATATGATTCTCATACACAGCCCTTTTTAAGACTGCATATCATTCCAGTTACCAACATGTATGACTACACAGTAATTTTAAGATACACTGCAACCAGTAAACAACAACCTGTATTTGAAGAAACCGCTGGCCTAGCATGAAGTATAAATTTGTATCCCATTCGTAATGAGGATGTCTGGAAGGTACCATACAGCAGAACAATTTATGGAACGCAGATGTTGAGACACCACCTCCCATCATTATTGAATAATCTATGAATCAACAACTTCACTCTAAAAACACTAACATCTCGTGCCATCAAAAATATGTTTCTGTAGCTCGCTTATTTTTGTCTAGTGCCTTATAATACCAGTGTTCCGTTTACCGATTTCAAGTGCCTACATACGTCTTTCACTCGTCTTCCTGCTGCGTGATTATCGATTTTGTTTACATTTTGCGACAGTTTGCTTATCCGCCTCTACCAAGAAAACGGAGGTGGGGCCCTTCAAGCCCACATGTGTTGGCTTTTTGCCCATGCCCCCGTCGTCTGTACATATAGACGAAATAAACTGATTCTGATATCAATCGAAGATTGATTACAAGCCGGGACCCTAGAACCAGAAGGCCGACGCCCTTAGCCGCTTTCCAGTAAACATTCCCGAGGAAGAAGCTAAAGAGTTGCCAAAATATGCGCGCTCGCTTAACCAACTACATAAAACTGTTCTCTCCGCTCAAAGACTGCAGGGACTGACTTCTAAAGACCGGCTGCTGTCGAGGGTTAAAGCCTATATGTTAGAGGGGTTGCCTTTTAAAGGCTCTCCACAGCAGGACGTATTCCATCGGCACGCGTGTATTATTTCAGCGATGACATGAAGCACGCTGTCGGGCGCGAAACAGGCCGACGTTTCTCCTCGTCTTCACCATCATCTCCCTGCTTTAGCCGGTTTCGGAAGTTCGGGACGGATAACAGCAGCGGGGATCTTGACTGGCAGAACGTGTGAGTGTTAATGACTGCGTCCTAGGACCTACGCTATGGGCACATTTCAAGGACGTAGGCGGACGCCCGCTTTTTCTTCAGACATAAAATCATTCAACAGCGGATCGGAAGCGAGAGAAAAGCCTAACACTTATGTCCGGCAAAAGTCGTGCACGACAGAAACCCGGAGCGAATTGTAATCATTTGTGGACAACACTTAAAGTGTCGGTCACACTGATAATACATCACACAAAAGACAATCTTCAGTCACTGTCTCAACCGTATTTGTTCCTTGCATGACGGTCCCATTGGTTATAGGAAAACTGACTGCGGACATCCATGAATGCATACGAATGCATAAAAAACATGTTTCGAAGTTGCTTGAAGAGTATCCGCAGATACTTCTGTCTTGCATATGTCTGCAGCGAACTCTGTGTGTTTTGTATGATGTATGAAGAGTGTGGCGGCGGCTCTACTCACCGTCCATTCCCATTCTTTTTAGGAGAAAATACGGCGGACGAGCCAGCACCTCGTCCCTGTTTAATCCTTCCTTTATCGATTGTACGTCATGCAGCACGAGTACGTCTGTTGACCCCATCTTGACCCTGCAACAGTATGCAGGACTTTATCTTTATTTCTTTATGGACACATTCATTGCCACGAGGCCTCATTGGACGCCATTTATAGCATACACCAATATCGCGGGTTTGTTGGACTATGTTATTGCACGTCGGCGCAATGCTTATAAAGATAAGAAAAAACGCCCGTGGGTCGGAATTCTTATCGTTCTAGGAATCTTCAAAGCATATTTTTAGGTCACATGCGCTGCGCATGTAGCAAATTTGCTTACGCGCCTCTACTGAGATCAATTCGGTGTGCAAGCTCCCGGATACAGCAGCGTTCCTGAACAAACAGTACTGAAAAAGCCAGCTGGAGTTGTTTTCGAGCGCAGCTCTTAGGCGCCCGTTTCCGGCTTGAGAGGCGTCGGCGTCGGCGTAACCGTGAGGTCACGTAACCCCCCTGAGGTCACGTGACCCCCCTCCGAGGTCTCGTGACGTGCCCCCCCCATGGTGGCGTGACGTGGGGCCATAGAGGGTGAAGGAGGAGGAGGAGGAGAAGGGAGGAGGAGGAGGAGTAGTGGGCAGGATGGCAAGGTGAGGAGGAGGGAGGAGCGGTATACCCTCCCCTCAGTAACCTTCCATCATCCTCCTGAAGAGCTGCGCTCTAATTCGGCGTTACAGGGAGTTGTAAACGGCTTTCATTTTTGTTTATTTAATTATTTTTTACACTTTATGACGAAGCATCATGGAGACGAGGGGGGGGGAGGGTTCAAAGACGATAAAAACAAGCATGCAATGCAGCTGGTTTCATTGCGAGGATTGAAAATAGCGGATTTCAACGCGGCAGTTTTGGCGATTGAGACAATGGAGGCGCAGAGGTGGTTCCAATCGGTAAATGACTTGTGAAAATAAAGAAAAGAACCCAACTTGCTAAAACGTTTAACAGCCCACACCAGAGGAGCGCAAGGAAATCTGGGAACGTCCTGTATGTTTTTCCTTACTCTAGCAACATGTACCACGTGACGCTAGATAGAGCGGGAAAAAGAGACAAAGGGTGGAGCAGCTGCTGGACTACCGTACCCACTCGCCTCCGCTGCCTCCATCGTCCACAAAGCCGGTCGTGAACAGCCGTTTTCCAGATTACCTCTCAGCGCCGGAGGAGGACGCTGCTTGTTTTTCAAAAACGTCAGTGGACAAAACTTTGTGTGTGTAGTGCCTGTAGGCCTTAAATCTTACATGCGAGCTTAACACCTGTTCAACAATTTGCATAGACATCTCTCGAAGATGCTGCGACCACATAAGAGTGCGCTTACCTTACGATCGGTCCGTAGATCTGGGAAAGTTCTTTGTATTTAACGTGGGGAGTGGGTCCAATAAATGGCATGTACCCGAGAATAGGAAGGCCATTAGGCCCAGGAGCTAGTATTTTGTTCTTGCCAGTAGCCTTGGACTTAACCTTGAAGAGCAGGACTGAGAGTATCAGTATTGCCACGAGGGCAAGGATGATGTCCATCGTTGAAACGGCGTATCCGTCACGGATAACCTTGAATAAAACGACAGCGTTAGAAAGGGTTGTAATATGTGGTACCTAGAGCCGCTAAAGCCCATACGCTTAGAGTATCAGCACAAAATCCTGCGATGGTTTTGTGCGCGCCGCCGTTTTGTTGCTTATTAAAGATCAGGTGCAATTGGCAATTATGACAATTCCAAAATGCAACTTCCTGAGATTGAGTTATGGTGTCAGGAAACTAAGGTGACATCATTTTGCTGTCTTGCGGACTGTTCTAACGTTTCGGTGTTACGAGTAATCGTTTCCTGAGATTTCAAAGAAAGACTTCAGACAACTGCCAACAATGATTTAAAGCTCCAAAATGGTTGAAGTCTCGTTACTTTAAAGCGTCATTCTATTAGGGGTTCTAGATTGGATCACAGTAAAGCGCGTAAGGTGAACCTACTTTTGGCCACTGAATCTACAAATAGCTCATCCGATTTGAAGAAGCTTCCGGAAGATAAAACCTCACGTTTCAATCTTAAATTCGTAACTAAACACAAGGGGGACTCACTTCCGGACGCATTTCGTTGTATCTTCGAAGTAGGCTGGCACTTGCATACGGGCCTCGGGGATAGTGTTTATCTACCGGGTGTCCCACATAGCGGCAGGCTCTTTAAATCGACCGCGAAATTCTGGTTTCTTAACCTTTCGCGCTTAAAAAGCAAACTTAATTGAGGAAAACGTTAAAAAAAAGGCTTCACTCCTCTTGAAATACAGCGAAGACACCAGTCTTCAAACAATAGGCCTATTGTTTGAGAACCGGTGGCTTCGCTGCGTTTCATAGGAGCTAATACTTTTTCTTTTTTTACTTTTTCCTCGGAGAAAATCGCTCTTTGCAAATTTTACAAAAAAAAATGCACCATACGTGTGCAACGCTGCACAAAATCGTAGCGCGATAGGCTAAGAAACCGAATTTCGCGGTCGATTTAAAGAGCCTGCCCGCTATTTGGGACACCCGGTAGATTGACATTATTAGCTAGAGCAGTGTTATATTCATATTATTTATTTTTGCGCTATAAAAATGCCAAGAGCACGAAATGTCAGAAAGAAAACGTAAAAAAAGACCTGATAAAAACAAACCGATGACTCGCTAACGCTAAGAGTCAAGGCAAGAAAAAAATGTTTCCATGGAAGTCAAAAGTTATCTTAAGACGGACACACACAACAAACATAACGACATTTTCTAACTATGCAATTCCCAACAGTTGCTTATCATCTGCGAATACAGACAGTTGAAAGAAACTTGAATTGAAGTTTTCAACATACGAAAAGGTTACTCAAGCAAGAGATCAGCAAGTGATGACTTACCTTCCAAAACAATTGCGATGGAGGAGAACTGGATATGGCGACGTCACCAACGCAAAAGATAAAGAGCTTTAAAGGCTCCCAGCAGAAAACTTTGCTCCAGCTTCAATAACATTCAATTACCTAGAAGCACTCAGAAGGCTGGCGTTTGCAAAATTATGAACATGTACATCGCATCGCGACAGGGACTCCCGCTATGTTTATATAAAGGGCTGGTATCATGCACTGACCTGCATCTACCTGAGAGACAAAAACCCCAATCCAGTGTTGTTGCTGGCAGCTTCCCCTTTCCTCTTGTCCGTCCTGTTGAGATAAAAGATTATCGAGGGTAATCAAGACATTAAAGCGTGGTTGTAACCAAGACAGACGGCGAAGGCTGTAGGATTTTATCTGTTGCTGTTCTTTTCTTTTTCGTCGCTAATAGGGAGTTTTAGAATAACGTACGCAATTTTAGCGCCTGCTAGCGTTAAATTTAGCGCTTGTATTAGCGCACGCGACGCAAGAGAGTTTTAGAATAGCGTTTCTCCGCTTGCGACGCAAAATCCCAAGCATCCCGCGCTTGCGACACCACCAGATACAGTCACAATTTTTATTTCACGCACGAAATGCTGTAACTTTAGAAAAAAAAGTTTTTGGTCCAGAGTAGCATTTTAGATTTGTTTAAACATGAGAATACGACGCGAGCGGTTGACCGGTCGTGTCCACTTGCGTCGCCTCGGCAAGAGAGGTCTCATGTACTGACCTTCCCACATCGTACCTTCGCCGAGAAATGTTCGCGCGTCGAAAGCATCAAGGTGCCGGTGATCGTTGCCAAACCGAGTACCATGTCGTTCCGCATTGAAAATCGCAGTCGCGAGGATGCCGCCGACGTCGCACTCACGACGCCGCCGAAGCAGCCGCCGACGTAATCCTGGGAGCCGCCATTTTTTTAACTCTGCTCGTCTTGGGTTTAGCCAACTTCTCATCACGAATCCTCCTTGGAGAAGCGCAAAGACTTTTGCGTACGCACGCTATTTCCGAGAAATAGCGCACGCTAAAATTGCGCACGCAAAGCGCAAAACCTGGTTTGCGTTCGGAGCATGCGCAGTGGCGACGACGCTATTCTTTGCGCACGCAAAGCTTTAGCGTGCGCTATTCTAAAACTCCCTAATGTCTATAATATAGCTTTCCCAAAAAACGTGCCTAAGTACGCTTCCCACTTATTGACGTTCTCATAAACACGCAAATAGATTTTCAAGCCGATTTTTCATTCTGGATATGGAATTTACAATAAGATCCGCTTGTTTTCAAACAAAAAATTGCTTTTAAGTTTGCAGATTTTTGTTTTCCTCCTAGAAATAGCTTTTAATTGATGAAAATCATTGACCGAGTGTGTTAGCACACCGCAGCTCGAGTCACAGGAAGCGAAAGCTCCCGCTGCAGAACCCAGGAATCCTAGGTTCAATCCCCACCCCTGCCCGTTTCGATCTGGATGAGCATCGTATCGGCGTGCGGTCGTGTATCCCTCCGTCGTGATGCACGTTAAAGACCCCAGGCTAGCGGTTGTACTGCACTGGCTAAATTGCTCATCTACAGTGGGTAACAATGTCGCCACATGCCGGCAGACTAAACTCATCGCTGTCTAAACTACTACCGACAATTTGTTTTGTCTTGGCTCTTAAATGACCTTCCGTGTTTACGGGTACACTTCTCTCAGAAATCGTAGATGACTTTATTCAGGGGGTTTATTTCTCATACGGATTCAAGGTTTCCTGGTTGTGTCGGACAAAACAAAATTGGTGTTGGGCTTACACAAGTTTAAATTGAAAACAGGTAAATGGGGGGGGGGGGTTGTATTCCTCAGCCTCCGGAGATGAGGCGTGTGACTCGAATACTGAGAAACCGTCCCACTACCAATAAAATAAAGATAAGCAAAATGAGGGCGTTGTCTTTTCCCAAGAAATAAGGGGCGACGCGGAATGTTCAGTGCAGGCGGTGCTTCGGGTCCTCACAAAATAAGCTTTGTATACAATTTTTTTCCCGAGAATCTTGCATTTTCTTCAATCGAGTTATTTAAATTCTAGATTCTTAGGTCTTTCCAAACTTTAATACAACCCACTCGGGGTTTAGTTTTCGGGGTTTATCAGTAAATACCGAAAGCACATAGCTCTGATTATAAATAACGCCGCTGAAGCTTTGGTTTTTGATGGGTGCTCGAAAAACAAGTTTAGCGTGTGGCATCTATCATGTCAAGAAAGAAGCAGCTAACCGTCTCTATGATATATTAGAAAGTTGTAGTATATCGTTCTGATGATTCCGATAACAATGCTTGATACCCCACCGCCGCCTTTGCGCAAACATCTTATCGTTATCGGGTGTCGTGATCGGGGGTATCGAATGCACCGAAATGATCTATTAAAACTTTCTTTATCGAGCTGTAGTCAATAGACGCTTTGCAACAGGTGTGCATGAACGCCGCCATTACCGATCTTCAGTTTGTGTTTCCTCTTAATTTGATCACTTCATTCTATCGTTACAACAGCAGGAGAGGTTATTGACATTCTAAATTCGATTGTGTCCGCCTCCACAGTTTTGCAGCAGGTGTGCATGGACGCCACCATCACCGTCCTTCTCTTTCTGTTTCCTCTTATTTTGATTACTTAACTCTCTCGTTACCAGGGCAGGACAGGTTATTGACATTTTTAACTCGATTGAGTCTGTGTCCGCAGCATTGGCCTTTGTAGAGGCTCGTCAAAGCCCACTTCAGTGGCTTCGTATCTCGGTAAGACAAGAGAAGGTCAGCAATGGCGGCTGTAATCTGGCGCGTCTGTGAAGCGTATCATACATAATAAATTGTTTGTAGATCGCTCAGCTACTGCTCTGAATAAGAGCGCCAAAAATTGTCAGTCTCTCCTTGGCGAAGGCCGTGCACGCAGAACAAAAGGGAGTTTTAGAAGATCGTTTTACCCTCCGATAACGATGTCGCATATCAATATGATGCATTTGCAAAGGCGCCAGTAGAGCAATAGATATCGTTATTGCAGTTATTGAAACTATGGACTGAAAAATTTGAATAAATGACGTGTGCAATTCTACAAGAACATCTTTATTTATTTATTTGTTTTTTAAGTAAGCTCTGCCAATGAATCGGCACTGTGGCATCAGCCGGAGTCTCTTTGGCGGAATAACAAGATGAAAGCCTGGGCTGCAATGCTTCTCTTTGTTGCATAAGGCCTCGGTCACACCGGTCACTCGACTATAGCAGAATGTGATTTAGTGCCCCTTTAAGGATAAATGCCAGAATTGCAAAGAACCCATGTACATATAGGGTGGCACAAGCGGATCAGATGCTAGAAGATGACCTGGAAATATCGGTGCTTGCACGTCGACAGTTAGAACTACAACCAAATGTACACTAAGCAGGTCAGTTTTACCGTGTGAAATTTCAAGGACAAATAATAATATTAATAATAATATTATTATTATTATTAATAGTAATAATGTTTATTCTATGTACCCAAAAACAACCCCGCGGGTCTTCACATTGGTGTACAGAAAATAAAAAGAAGAAACACAACACACGCACAGAATCAAATGTAAAATATTAACATGACTATAAATTGGTGGCACAGTTCACACACAATGTAATACAGTTTCAACTTTCAACTTTACTTGCCAAATTCCGGCAAAAAAAAAGAAAAAAACTTTGAGATTTGTGAAAATGTTAAACCTAGAGGATGCGATTTTCTATAAATAAATTTTGCATACGGGACGGAGGTGAGGGTTTAGAAATGAATTGAACGTAGAAGACAGTAACATTTCTGGTAACGCCACACGGAACATGGAAATCGACAGAATTCAGAAGGAGGTTAGCATCAGTTTAACCATTTACCACCCTGTGCGAATTATTAGCAGACGATCCTTTCGACTCAAAAGCGGCTCGCGTTCTGCAGGCGGCGACAGTCGCAGAAACAAAAACAGGCGCGGTAACAACAAGAAACTGCAGTTCCTTGTCTGCTAAACACGCTGGCTACAGTGGCTTAAAGGGGGTAGTGTAGTTACCGCGTAGCCTCCACCATGCATCGGGAACGGCCGCTCCTTGAAGACGGTGTAGGTGGCGTTCGATCCGCAGCCTCCGTTAGGATGCCTCAATCGGCCGTGCAACTGGAGGCATCTAACACGCTTCATAACTAATATAAATACCTCAAAAACAATCATTTGTTTCCAGTGAACTTCCAACGAGCATGATTTCTGCTCTACGGCGAATAAAAATGTGAAACTAGCAGACGACAGTGAATCGACAGCTGCGCATCAGGCCAGAGCTGGTCTGGAGCCAGTTGACTCAAGCGGCTGACTGGAGCCATAGCCGGAACGACGGTGCTGCAAGCGCCAGCGCTCACCCGCGGCCGTCTTCCAACGCTGTGCCGCTTCTCCAGGATTTCGTTCGTTACACTACCCCCTTTAAGCCACTGTACGCTGGCTCTCGGCGTCGTCTGCTCGTTCGTTGGCGGCAGTTGTCGTCGCGATCGCTTGCGCCATCTCTGTCTCCCGTGCGAAACGGCGCCGTGTTGTTTGCAGACCGGTGGCGTCGCTGCGTTTCCATAGGAGCTAAGACTTTTTCTTTCTTTACTTTTTCCTCAGGTAAGTTCGCTCTTTGCAAATTTTACAAAAAAAAATGCACCATCAGTGGGCAACGCTGCACAAAGTCGTAGCGCGATAGGTTAAGAAACCGAATTTTCCGGTCGATTTAAAGAGCTTGCCGTCTCCTTGTTTCACCCAGTAGTTTAGAAGGGACACTAGAAATTCGAACATGATCTGTACGACATGACAAATAGGTTTGAATTCAGCGAAGTAGTTCAGGAGAACAACCGCATAACGATAATTTTTGGAGCAATAGCTCATGATCAACTTTATGGAATGCGTTAGACATATCAAAATAAATGCCATCTACCCGTCCCCTGTTCGTAACAATTGGTGCAGCGAAATGTAAAAAGGAGCACAAGTTAGTTTCAAGTGACCGTTCCGTAAACAAACCGTGCTGCGAAGTGAATTTTTGATAAAAGTAATGAGTTAACCATTTATGAATAACTTTCTCAAACACCTTAGAAAAGCCGCACAATAAAAAACAAGCCCATAGTTACTTATCACTGATGAATCGCCCCGTTAATATTGGCACGACAAAGCTCTTTCTACCATAACGACGGGAACACACGAAAGCGAAGGGACAAGTTGAAAATGTGTTTCAAAATCGGTGCCAGAAAGTCACAACAAGCCTTTGATTTTAAAGCTCGGAATATAATCCACTCCAGTAGATAGCTTCGGTTTAAGGTTTCTGATACCTTCATTAATTTCATCCGTATCATGATCGCGGATCGAAGTACTTGTTCCAGGTGATAATTTTACGCGAGACCTCGCGCGTCAAAAAATACATCAAGCTTTACGTGCAAAACGGACACCATCTGTCTGTCCGCCCTGGGACAACAGATTAGACGTCGAGAGGTGTAGGTTTTTGCTAACAGCGTACGTAACACGTTATTTTTTGATAATGCGGCGAGTACGTTACAGTGATTCCGAAAGCATGTAACGCGATATTGCGTTACTTGTATCACGTTACCGCCAACCTGACATGTACAGGTTACCCAAAAAAGTAACTGAATACCGTTAATCATTA
>JAZHYW010063172.1:0-14237 GCA_037355805.1 Ixodes ricinus
ACAGCGCCTCCACTAAGAGTTAGAAGCAAGGCGAAAAATTGCGAATAAAACCAGACATGTACACGTTACCCCAAAAAAGTAACTAAATACCGTTACACGTTACTCGCTCAAAAAGTAACTAAATACGTTACTCGTTACCGATTCTCAAAAGGAACGCATGAGTTACCTCTAAAGTAACGAGTTACTTTTCACGTTACTTTGACGACCAAATACACAACTGTTTTGTTTCATGGTCTATTGTTTTCTTTTAGGTAGTCATTGCACTTAAGCAGTAGCTGCCTCTCGAAGTTTTCATCAGTTATGTTTTCCCGCTTTCTTGAGATTACATCTCCGGCGATGCTGAAGAGTCGTCTACCGACGCGCTCGGAGGAACGGCAGTGTTAAGTGTTTCAGGAAGACCTGGTGAATCTTCGGTTACTGCGCCTTCATTGAGGACAGCGGGTAATGGGTTCTGTGCCTTCCCGTGTTCGCAACCTCCGTGTTTACATTCGGTCCGTACCCGATTTTAGAAGGTTCAACCAACGAACCCTATTGTGTTCGCTGGGTGAAGGACATTCCCAGCTGTAGAGTTCAGTACAGCAACGTTTATCGCTAGACACGTCAGTCGAACTGTTCGACTGACGTGTTGAGCGATATACGTTGCTGTACTGTCACACTGTTTAGTTGTTTTTTTAGGCTGCCTATCTGCCTTTGTCGCTATAAACGCATACTTTGGTTAGAATAAAAACAAGGTCCTTTAAGTGGTGTTTTACACGTTACTCCTCAAAAGTAACGAGATACCGTTGCTCGTTACTTGGGCTTAAAAGTAACTAAATACGTTACTCGTTCCTTTTCTAGAAAAGTAACTAAATACGTTACTCGTTACCGAAAATTGTTACTAGGTAGAAGTAACTCGTTACTTGTAACGCGTTACGTACATGTCTGAATAAAACCATCAAACAGTACTTTCACGAGGTCCGACTTGCGCTCCTATGCCAACATCGTGAAGATCAGATTGTAGACTACGTCATTACAGGTATCAACGACGAAACTCTCTTTCAAAGACTGAGCCTCGTCCAGTTTTCGACCACAGACGCTCTGCTAGAGTGTCGTAAAGGACTGGATGACCGACTAACCGTCGTTGAAGGGCGTCAGCCGATCAGACGTGACATTTATTTCCTAGACTTCCAAGAATGTTCCGGCCAGAGATCGAAGTGGCCAAAATACTACTAAGCAAAAACAACCCTCTTTCAACTCCTACTGTGTGCCGCGCTGTTTCAACGTTGCACTAAGTGTAATCAATTCGGACAAAAGATAGCGGACAGCAAACGGAACTATAGCTGAAGTAAGATGGTTAGAAACCATCAAATCGAAGACACACAGCAAGTGAATGAGGGAACGAAAAACATTTCGCCATGCTCTCATATGGGGCAAGTTGGCCTTACGCTGATCTCGGAAGTGAGTGCGTCACACTGCGCAAGATAGACGTCGATGGTTTGGGTATCGACTACAGTGAGCCGACAAGGGAAAGAGGATTGGAGGTTATGCTTCCGGTCTAGTTCTACAGTGCTGAGTTAAAGATGCCAGCGTCACGGAAGACAAAACAACAAGACGCGTTCCAATCTATGTCGACCCTGGTAATGCACAAATGATTCCCCTCTTGTCGAACAGCCCTTATCGAGGACCGGATGTCACAATTGTAAAAGAGAAAACGCCTTGCGTTCTTGAGTAACATGGAAACTTTGACGTGATGATGAACAGCTTTGATGTTTTCAGGTTCCGATCTTCCACCCCGTTTCCTAATATTGTGGCCCAAGGATTTCGCCATACTACGTGGAAGCTCTACCGAAAATCCCAGTATATCTTTTAACTATCTGGGTTATGGAAATAGAAATTTGTTTCTGAAAGCCAGAAATCCAAATTGCAAAAAAAGGAATACATAAAAAAAACTGAGACTCAGATAGAATCTTGATCGATTTCCAGTTACGTTATCGAGATAGCAAAAACATATTGTTCTTTTTAAGCTAATTGTTTAGTTGAAAATCAAGGACTCTGCGACAAGATACTTTTGTGGAAGCGCATTCCGGATGCATGAGCGCAACGAACACTCTTTGTGTGCTTGCGTAATTAACGTCACAGAAGACGGCAGCTCAGTCCTGCCCATCTTGAACCTTTATATTCCGAGGAGCGACGTAGCAGGCAGAGGATTGTGATGTGCAGAGACGGCCGAGACTGTCATAAATCGGAAGACAATGGATTGCTTTGAACCCGTCAAGGCAGAGGACGTACGAACAGGACCTCAGGTCACTGCTCAAGAACCCGCAGGGCTGCTGGATCCTATCAACGAGTACCGAGACTGTCTTGCAGCCAGTGTCTTTGAGCTTGGCTCAACATCTGTGGCAGAAATAAACATCAATACCGTTTCTGGCTCGAAATTAGTAGCTTTGCGCCCGTACCGACTGGCCTGCAACCAACGCGCTCGAGTAAACCAGGCTCATGAGGAACTCAAAGATGCGGCTATCGTCTGTGACTTGTCTTGCGAGTATGCGAGCCCACTAGTTGTGGCGAAGAAGAAAACCGGGACGAGCAAGTTTCTGTCGATTACAGAACGTTCAATCCGGTTACTAAGGAAAATAAGTATCACCTACCGCTCATCAAAAGTCAGCTGGATCGTCTCCAGGGAAGTGCTGCTTTACGACGCTTGATCTGGCTTCTGGCTATTATCAGGTACCGATGGCTCGGGAGTTTCTAGCTAAGAAAACCTTTGTGACGGTAGACGGACATTACGAATTTAGAAGTGCCGTTTAAGCTCAGCAATGCTCCAGCCATCTTCCAGCGCTTGATAAAGTTGTTTTGGGACCGCTACAATGTGGTGTCGTACTAGCCTACAGGGACGACGTCCTTTTCCTTTCCAGAGACCTTGATCAAGGTCTTGCTCATCTGGAGCATATTTTGCAGGTTCTACAAAGAGCGAACCTCACGCTTCGAATCAGAAAATGTATCTTCATGACCGACAAGATCATGTCCCTGGGCGTCGAGATCGGTGCGGCCGGACTCAGCCCCAGGAATTACGGACTGAAGGCTGCAATCGACTTTACAAACCATACCGAGCTCATGAGGTCCGACAGTTTGTTGGAGTGATCAGCTATTTCAGACGGTTCGTCAAAAAAGTGGCCACGCTTGCAGAGCCGTTGACGAAGCTTTTCAAGAAAGATACACTTTGGCAGTGGATCACCAGTCAAGACGCTGAGTTTGTGTCCTGAAACAGCGTCTATATGAGGGTATTTTGTTGGCCCTCTACAACCATTAAGCGAAGACTGAAGTGCGCAGCGATGCCAGCAAAAGAGAAACGGTGGGCATGCTGCTACAAGACCAGTGCGTTGAACAGTTCAACCCTGTGATGTACATAAGTCGGCAAACATCAGCAGCCAAGCAACGTATCATTTCTACGAGCTGGAAACACTTGCGGTTGTAGAATAGAATAGAATATAATAGTTTTATTTGTAGACCTGGCTCGGCACAGTGGGTGCGAAATTCAGTATGACTAACATGAGTATAAAATGCTCATTCACCATCGAAATAACTTATTCAAGGAAGCGAGAACGATTTTCAGCAGGGACCAAGAAAAAGAAGAACGAAAGACGGCATCGCACTGCAGAATAATACGCACTGTCCTGACTTCTCAGAAAAGAACTATCAGTGGGAAAAGAGTAACCACCATCTAGATCGCTGCTCTAAATTCCGTAGAGCTTTTTTAAGTTTTTGTCTTGATGTGGCAGCAAATAGGTCTTCTGGTATGCTGTTGAATATCCGAGGCACATAATAAATACGCGTACGTTCCCCATATTTAGTTCGGATTCGTGGCATGTTAAATCGAAGTGATTGTCTCATTGGTCGGCCTGAAGTGTACAGAGTTCTAAAATTTGAGTTCCAAAAGCGTTGCAGCACTACAGTCTCCTTAAATAACCCCAGAAAGGACGGTAAGTTTAATTCTTTAAATATACAGGGGCTAGAGACCTCGGCTTGGTCAAACGCAATACTTGGCAGGATACCCTTCAATAAAAATTAACTCTATCTCGCCAAAATAAAGAGCACCATGCAGTGAAGGCTATATCATATCAAATTTAACTATATGCCAAAGCGCGTGTGATTATCTTCCGGACGGAAAAAGGCATGAACATTTTAACGTTGTAAAGACAGCACGAAACACTTCTTAACCGTTTACACAAGTACATCATATGCGTGGACCAGGCTAAATCGCTATCAAAATGTATCTTTAAGTACTTTACTGAATTGACATACTGAAGAGGAATGGAATCACATGACATGCAACTAGAAGTGTGATGAGCTACTGTAGTTGATAGTTCGACCTTTTTTTGTGGGTTTTTGAAGCAAACAAACTAAGTCTTCGAGGAATTCGCCCTGATTAAGTTTGACTAAAACCAGTCCATTGCAAAAACGAGGTCTTTTTGTGATTTTTCAATAGCGACATCATAATTCGCACGGCTTGAAATCAGAAGCGTATCGTCCACGTATTAAAATACTCTACACTCGGAAATAGCAGAGGAAAGATCATTCACGTATAAATTAAATAATAAAGGCGACAAAACTAAGCCTCACGGCACCTTGGCCGTAAGGCAAGCTCTACTGCTCTTGAGATCTCTAAAAGTCACAACCTGGTACCGTCCTGAACAGTACCCTTTTAGAATCGAAGGAAAAGGGCCCCTGAAACTGAGTCTGTACAGTTTGGAAAAAGAATTGCGTGATTTATGCTATCAAAAGCTTGTGATACATCCAAGAAGACTGCACAAGTTAGCATATTATTATCAAAACCTGTGTGTAAGCAGCCGCTGAAATTTTCCAAAAGGGCCCGCGTTCTTTGTTCTGCAACGAAGCCGTACTGGTGAGCAGATAATAAAACTAATCGTTCTACGAAACTAGTCATTGCATTTGAAAGATGTTTCTCCAGAATTTATGAAAGGCATGATAAAATTGCTATTGGACGATAGCTTTTAACATCTTTCACTTTCCCTCCTTTATACGGCGGCTTAACAATGGCCGTTTTCATTCCTGTCGGCCAATCTCCTTGTTAATGATGCTGTTCAAGATTGCAATGAGTGTAGCTTTAAGTTTTTCAAAATTCCTCCGGAGATCGCGCATCCGGATCTCATCAAAACCTGGGGAATTCCTTTCCTTAAACAAAAATAAATAATCGCGTAGCTCCTTTCCAATATTGGAGGAAGAAAAGCTGAGACTTCAGTATATTTATGCAAGGTAATGTTATTAGCGTCATCATGAGCCTGGAGTGCCCGGGATGCTCAAGAAAATGAGGCGTTGAATTCGCCAATTGTTTTCTGTGTAGTAGACGCAAAGAGTTGTCTATCATATAGTCAATACAACGTTTTTTAGTCCTACCTAGAACCCGATTAGCGCACTCCCATGTTTTTGCGGTATCGAAACGATGCCTTTGAAATTCTCCCTTTAAATATCTGCGTTTAGAAGCACGGGGTAGGGCGGCCGTCTTGTTCCTGGTTATCTTGAACTTGTCCTTGAAACTTAAATTACCTGGCGAACGTTTACAGCGTCTCCAGAGAAAATCTTTATACTTTATAGCACCTAAAATGTCTGACGTAATCCATTCATGGTCCTCTTTGCGCATTTTAGTAATTTTTTTTGCACGAACACGAAAATTGCGAAAATAGGTCTACTATTGTATTGTATAGAATTGGTGCTTCCACCGAAGTTCAAATACCATCCCAGTCGTAGATGCATTCACTTTGTTTTTATCAAACGGCGCTTGATCAATAATAGTTATTGCTTTTTTCGTAGTGCTCGAGCCCTTCACCTTGCTGTTAGGTTTTACCGGGCAGGCTATGTAATAATGATCTGCCAATTTTTCTGATATCACAGCCGCTTTCACGGTGCTGTCGAAAATCCTGGGGTTAATGTGTTCAATAGAGGAAGAAACAAAATTGTCGCCTAAAACTTCCTCCCGCGTCGGTGCTTGGATAACGCTGTCAATACCGTGGGTTGCCAATAAGTTTAGATAATCACACACTAAATGACGCGAGGAATCCATTGTATTTATATTGAAGTCGCCTAACAAACACAACTGCCCCGTCGGGCTGAATTCCGATAAAGCTTTAGATAGTTCTTCTAAAAACAAATTCGCGTTGCTGGACGATAGATGGCAATCAAAATGACAAAAAAGTTTGGCAGCTATTCTCCAGGCCTACGTGTTCCGCATGCATCATCGTTATCGCGATATTAGTTGTAAACCAACTACTTTTTAAGTACAAGGATATTCCCCTCCCCTTCCAGACCTTCTTGTATAGGCAAAACAATTATAACCGGGAATCGAAAACTGAGTTATCATATCCTCAGTAGCATTTATTTCCGTAAGAATAATAGCATCGACGTAAGAACGGCTGAGAACGCATCTTCCAGGCATTGACTTTACTGTTGTCACAGACAGCAGCGCTCTACGGGGAACAATGAGAGACATGAAATCCTGCCCAGAGTGGCACGCTTGTGGCTGCAACTACAGTTATTCACATCCACTGTTGTTCACATAGATGCAGCGTCTACGCCACACGTTATGCGCTGAGTCGGTCACTGACTTGACCGCCTTAATAAATAGAGGAGTGTGAAAGATTTCACATTTATGCCTCTGTGATGACCGACCCGGATGACTGGATGGTCACCGCTCAACAGACCGATGCCAATGTGAAATATATCAAACAAGTATTCCAAAAACCTGCACTGTCAGCGGAAGAACGTCGCATTCGTTCAGGCTTCAAACTTCAGAAGAATGTGGTCTTCAAAGAAACTTGACAAGGCTGTTTGGGCTTATGTCGAAACCACTGCATTCGTAGGTAGTTCAGCGTTGTGATGATAAATTGGGGTATGTCGAAACGGACAAAACAGTCAAGCGGATACGAAAGGAATAATGATTGGCAGGAATGAAGCGATGTGTGCGTAGGTATGTGCCTGAGTGCGCAGGGTGCCTGTATGTACCACAAGAGCCCTACAGGAAAGATACTAGGTATGATTAATTCCATTGACAACCTAGTTCTTCAATTCCAAACTTCACATGGACCACTTGGGACCGATCCGGAAACCAAACAGGGGAACACATACCTGATTATAGCCGTGGAGGCGTTCACGAAGTTTGTCATGCTCGCGCCGGTTAGGAACACAGGAGCTCGAGCGACTACACGTTGTCTGCAACACTTCTTTATACTTTTGGACCACCGTCTCAAGTAGTCACTGACTGAGGAGTGCGCATACCAGATCAGCTATCAAGAGGTATTGTGAACAAGCTGGCATCACTCACGTTTTGACTTCACCGGCTACGCCCTGTGCGAATTGTCCTGTTGAGCGGATAAACAGGACCGTCACTCCTGCGGTTCCTACCTTAAAGAAGACAAAAGATGGAAATGACTGGGATAAAGTTGTCGATCTCGTTCAATGGTGTCTCTACAACACGTATCAGAATGCGATACAAACAATCCTATTTGGAGTGCTCTTCAGATACGAGTCAAGAAGCTTGAACAGAAATCATCCAGAGGGCACTTTGCCAGAAGCGTCTGTTTTGACGATCAAGTTCATGTCAAGTCAACGGGCGGCCACTCTCCAAGCCATTCGACTTGACCAAGGAAAACAAAAATGCCGCGAAAAAAAATTAAGTCGTCAAGCACCAATATTGAAACCAGAGGACACCATGCCAGTTCACCGTAAACCGACGGCAACTGGAGAATCCCGCAAGTTACTACCGAAGTACAAGGTACCGTATGTTTTCACGAGGCGACTTCCTAACGACACTAATCACATCGAGGAGATACCTGGGCAGCAACAAAGTTAAAATTTCTTTAAATCTACAGTCACAGTTGATAAAATGAAACGGCTTGACATTTTTGACTCAAGAGTGGTGAAAGTGAGGATAGCTCAAGTTAGAGCATTTGATTTACATAATGGCCGAATGTTAGTGCCATTCTGTAAGACGGCGAAGAGACCACCGGAAGTCCGTGCCACCACCCGCGTTGTGCTCTCAGTTGTCCTATGGCAGGCGTACGTGCCTGACGCTAATTAATCACTTTCTTATTTCTTCAGCGGTCTCCCTCTTCCCAACGAGGATCTAACACTTGTGTTTTATTCCATATAATTTGTAAGTCACAAATAAATCTGTTAGATTCTGCACATGCGTTTCATTTAACTAATCAGGCCATAGACGTTGGCACGCTAAAACTCGCGGCCGTGTTGAATACACACCCTATCCGGTTGGTTTTAGAGCGCAACTTTTAGGCGCCTGTTTGCGGCTTGAGCGGCGTTGCCGTTGGCGTAACCGCACGGTGCATTATGGGACCCATGAAGTCACTAGTGACGTCACTGATGACGTCATCAGTGACGATGACGATGCCAATGCCAACGTTACTAGATTAGCTCAGTTGTGGAACTCCCGCGGAAGAGGGTACCCTTCCTCACTCACTTCAATCCGCCAGCCGTCGTTCGAAGCGCCATCTAGAGTTTCGTTTCATAACTGTGCGTTCAAAGAGCACAGCTGAAGCGCCAAATGACGATCACAACGCCGCTATTTCTCCCGCAGCGGCCACTCAAGGAACTGCACGTGACATCTATTTTGGCTTCAATCGGTCATTTCGGAGCCGAAACCGATACGGTGGAAGGGGTTTCACGGATGCCACCCCCGTCTCCCAAGCGGACTTTCCGCGTAATGCCACCGAAGTTAAGATGCGCCTACGTCGGGACGCGCTACCTGAAATCACCGCTGAGGCATGGTTGTATAAAAACAATATTAATTGATCTGCAAAACCTTGCAAACTAAAGATTTTAGAAAACATCACGCGCCCCTCATTTTGTACTGAACTCCAATAAAAGTCCCTGCAAAAAGATTTTTTCCGTTGGGTTTTACGTTTCTAGTAACGTTCAAACGTACGTATCCCGATTCCCATAAAATACCCAGTTACCAAAGCAGCCGTCCGGCGCCGCGTCGACCGACGGCAGGCGAGTCGTGGTGAATGAGGGTGATAGTGTTCGTGCATGCAGCGTCTATGAGCATTTCCGTAACTGAGCTCATCTTATAACGTTGGCTAATGCTGATGACATCATCAGTGACGTCACAGATGACGTCATCAGTGACGATGTCGGTGCCGATGACGTCATCAGTGACGATGACGATGACGATAACGTCATCCGTGATGATGACGTCATCAGTGACGTCACTGATGACGCCACTGATGACGCCATCAGTGACGATAACGATGACGATGACGTCACCAGTGATGATGACATCATCAGTGACGATGACGATCACGTCGTCGTCATCGTCACATGACCTCAAGGGGTCACGCGACCCTCGTGGGGTCACGTGACCCCAGTGAGGTGACGGCGACGTCGCTTGGAGGTAGGGGTAGCAGACAGGATGAGGAGGTGAGGAGTAGGGAGGAGGCGTATACCTTCCCCTAAGTACCCTTTCCTCCTCTTCCTCAAGAGCTGCGGTCTAATTCGAGGTTACAGGGAGTTGTAAACGGCTTTAATTGTTTTTCTACTAGGCAACAAAATGGGAAGCAATACAACAAGAAGGTTAGACAGAACAAAAATATAAACGAGAAGAACAAGAACTGTCTTTGTGAGTAAAGGGTATGCATTCAAACACTAGATAGCAAAATTGAATGAAGGACTGATTACTGCATCAGTGGAACTTAAGGAACACAAACATGAATAAACGCGTGAAAGGAAGAACGACACAGGCGTATCCTTAAAGCAGCAGCATACATCGAATGCTCCCCAAAACGCGTCAACAATCAGGAGACGAAAAAAGAAGAAAAGAAAGTGCACTAGAACAACCGCAAGGCGTCTGGAAGATGACATAAAAAGAACGAACAGGTTTTTTCGGATGTGGCAATATGAGCTTGCTAAGCCGCGTTATCGCCGGGGTGGAACAAAAGCCACGCATGGAGGGGTTACTTCTAAAAAAGTGGTTGGGATCGACCGTCATATTCCCCTTAAGGTATTTTACTCATTTCGGCTAGTATTAAACAAGGCCAGATTGTACAGCCGCTTACAGTTGCAAAAAAATAATCAGAGTAGCAGTTTCAAACCAATTGAGTCATATCCAGCGTCTCAGGAGTTGTTTTGATTTTCTAGATAATGCTCTTATAAATTTGGCTACGTTCAATCATTATTCCTATATTTTTCTTACTATGCATTTGTTTTCGCTTTGCTTTAATTCTCTGCTTTTATCTTCTTGGTTTCGTGCTCGTTGACGTGAGTTGGAAACTATTACTCTTCTTGCTAGTTGAAAGAATTATGCCGCACCTTGTGCAAGAAAGCGAATGACTCGGCAAATACGCAGCGCACAAGCCGGTGCGCTGCTGTTCTGTTTTCTTTCTCTTGCCAATCTTTTCCCTCTCGCTCTGCCCATAAAAAGGCCTCCCAATTACGAATAAACGTTCTTTGGCTGGACCCATGCGTCTTCGCTACACTGGCGACGAGGCCACCCGAGCCCGCTCTGCGTGCGAGCGGCAGCATGAACTACGCGGTGCCCCTCTTCAACGAAGCTACAGATAAGTGGACATCTTACTTGACTCGTCTGGAGGCGTTTTTCGAGGGAAATTTGGTGACAGAAGCCGCACAGAAACGGGCCTTACTCGTCTCGGCATTGAGTTCAAAGTCCATTGAAGTGCTTGAAGCATCATGCTCGCCTGAAACAGTCAACAAGCTCAGCTATTCTGAAGTGGTACAACGACTGGGTACATACTACGCCCCCAAGCAAAATGAAATCGCTGAAAGTTTTAAGTTCTTCAACCGGAGCCAGGAACAGGGTGAAACAGTTCAAGATTTCATTGTGGCGATTCGCCGCTTAGCTGAGCACTGCAACTTCGGTGCCTCTTGTGACCGGCTGCTACGCGACCGCATCGTTTGCGGCATTGCGAACAAAGAAGTTCAGAAGCTTTTACTTGCCAAGCGGGATTTAACCCTAAAGACTGCTGAAGATGTCGTCCTTGCTGCTGAAGCCGCCGCAGCGAATTCGGCAGCCATGAAGCCGTCTCCTTCTTCGGAGGCAGACGTCAACGCGGTCACGCCAGACCACGCTCGCCGAGCAGCCCGCCATCCCCGCAAAACGACACTCAAGCTGGCGTGCTCGCGCTGCGGAAGCGATTCCCACAACGCCGAGTCATGCAGGCTTCGGCACGCGACGTGCTATCGCTGCAGACGGATCGGGCACATTGCAAGGTGCTGTCGCGCTGGAGAGGCTCACACTACGGGTAAATACGGACCACGTAAGCACAAATCAGCCGCCACAAATGCTATTGAAGGGGACAACAGCGGTTCGAGCGAAGAAGGAAGTTTGTTTACAGTGCAGTGCTCCCACGCCAACTCTGATCATTCTGTCGGTTTGGTGGAACCCGTCATGCGGAAGTTCGTCTGGTCCGGGGTACCACTCATGATGGTGGTGGACACAGGGTCACCCGTGAGTGTAATACCGCAGGACGTGTACCTGAAGTTCAGGAGTTCGTGGCCGCGGCTCCGGAAGACGCCAGTTCGCCTCTCGTGCTTTCTGGGGACTCTGCCCGTGCTGGGCGAATTGAACATGCGAGTGAAATACGAAGGCAAAATTACAGATGGGACTCTCATCGTGCTCGGCTGTTCTGGTCCTTCCTTGTGTGGCAGAGACCTAATCAGGGACATGAATGCCCGGGGAGCTCCCGTTTTCAGTCTTTCAGGCAGCCTCCCACAAGCCTCGGTTCAGCCCACCGTGGTGTCATCGGACGACCGGAGCTTGGAACTGCTTCTTGAAGAGTTCACGGATTTGTTCGAGCCCGGTCTGGGAACGGTGAAAGGACCACCGGTGAGTCTGCATGTCCGCTCCGATGCTCAACCGAAGTTCGCAAGGGCGCGGCCGGTGCCGTACGCGCTACGCGATAAAGTATCCGACGAGCTAAACAGACTGGTGGCGGAGGGGGTGTTGTCTGCCGTGCCCCATTCCGACTGGGCTGCACCGATTGTGCCGGTAGTTAAAAGGAATGGTGCTCTCCGAATATGCGGTGATTTTAAACTAACCGTGAATGCGGCGTGCCATACCGAACAGTACCCGCTACCCGTGATAGACGACATCTTCGCATCTCTTCGCGGTGGGGAGTTCTTCAGCACTCTTGACTTGAGTAACGCCTACTACCAGCTCTGTCTTGATGAGGCTTCAAAACAACTAGCAGTTATAAACACGCACAAGGGACTGTTCTGCTACAATAGACTACCGTTCGGAATTGCATCTGCACCGGCCATCTTTCAGCGCAAGATCGAATCCATTTTGGGGGATCTGCCCGGAGTTCAAGTATACCTGGACGATATCTTGGTGGCTGAGAAGAAGGGTGATTCGACGCTCCGGCAGGTGCTGCTACGGCTGCGGGACTATGGAGTCAGGCTCAACAAGGAGAAGTGCAAGTTTCGACAAAAAGAGGTAAACTACCTTGGCCATAAAATAGACTCGTCGGGGCTTCACCCAAAAGAAGAAAATTTGGAAGCAATCATGCTAGCTCCCAGGCCACGTAACGTGTCAGAATTAAGGTCTTATCTTGGCCTGATCACGTATTACAGCAAGTTCCTGCCAAGTATGTCAACTTTGCTAGCTCCATTGTACGAGTTATTGAAAAAAAATCAACCGTGGAAATGGTCCAGCACGGCCGAAACGGCGTTTGAAAATAGCAAGACCGCTCTCAAAAACGCGAATATTTTGGCTCACTTCGCCCCTGGCAAACCCTTGAGATTAGAATGCGACGCGTCACCCTACGGCATCGGGGCTGTTCTTTCTATCAAGGTTGGCAACGACTATCGCCCGATTGGGTTCCGTTCACGCACGTTATCAGTGGCCGAGCGTAATTACGCTCACCTCGAGAAGGAAGCCTTAGCTCTTGTTTTTGGTGTATCACGATTTCGTCAGTATTTACTTGGCCGCCATTTCACGCTAATCACCGACCACAAGCCGCTGGTAGGTCTTTTTCGTCCGGATCGAGCAATCCCTTCTATGGCCGCAGCCCGGATCCAGCGTTGGTCGCTGCTTCTGCGGGATTATACGTATAATCTGGTCTATCGTAGGGGCTCTGAAAATCAAAATGCCGACGCCCTAAGCCGGTTACCCCGTGCTAGCACCGGTAGCTCGTCTACTGAGGAGCTGCCGGAGTACGTCCTGCTGACGGAGCAGCTCAACGAGAACTTCATATCAACTGCTCTCCTGAAACGGCTTTCGGCGGAGGACGTCGACTTGAAGCAGGTCCGTAGCTGGATCCAGGATGGTTGCTGGCCTCTCAAGCACCAGGTGGCAGCGGAAACGTTAAGGCCGTTCCTGAACAGGCAAAACGAACTCACATTCGCTCATGGCTTGGTGTATTGGGGATGTCGAGTGGTAATACCACAGGGAGCGCGAAAATTGGTGCTTGACCTTCTGCACGAAAGTCACCGCGCAGCCTCGGCGATGAAATCGTTAGCACGAACCATGATATGGTATCCTGGGATTGACCAAGACTTAGAGCGTATGGTTCAGCAGTGCCAACAGTGCGCGCAATTGGCCCCGAATCCACCTGCAAGAGAGCCGGTTCCGTGGCCGGAGACGAACGAGAAATGGGCGCGGGTACACGTTGACTTTGCCGGGCCGGTGGAAGGGTTCATGTTACTGGTACTAATAGACTCCCACAGCAAGTGGCTTGAGGTCGTACCGCTAAAGTCAGCATCGGGCGAATCCACAGCGTCAGCATTGAGGTCCATTTTCAGTCGGTTTGGTATACCTCGTACCATTGTATCTGACAACGGGCCGCAGTTTACAAGTGCTGAGTTCCGATTGTTTTGCGAACGAAACAATATGAAGCACCTTTGTTCACCGCCGTACTTTCCGCAATCCAATGGTTTGGCGGAGCGGGCCGTCCGCACAGTCAAGGAGGGTCTTAAAAGGTCGAGCAGGGGTAGCTTGACAACCCGGCTAGCTCGGTTTTTGCACGAGTACCGCCGCACGCCCGGGAAGGACGGTTACTCCCCATCCCGGCGGTTGCTGGGCTACGATATACGCTCACGCTTGGATGCCATGTTGCCTCCACTGAATCACCCGTCTCCACGGCCAGAAACTAACCCTTTCCTTCCGGGACAGTCTGTCTGGTTCCGGAAATACAGTCCGGGTGAAAAGTGGAGTCCGGGAGTTGTGAAATCGACCAGTGGTTCCCGCTGCGGCAATACGCACCGGAACGAAGCAA